>JAEANM010021021.1:0-11962 GCA_017656035.1 Myanophis thanlyinensis
AGCATTTCACTGCATATCGTACCCATGTATGATTGTGTATGTGACCAATAAAATTTGAAATTGAATTGAAATTGAATACAAGTAAAGTATATTCAGCCACAGAACAAAGAGATACATTTACCAAAAAAAATTTTTTTTTTAAATCCCATCTTCCCCCACCCTCATGACTGGTATGTGTCTTCCTCCATCTTGGTTCCTCTGGTAGAGGAGGACGCTTGGGAGTTTGAGGGTTCTGCCCAATATCTTACCTTGCACTCTTCTGGACAGAGAGCTCTGATGTTGTTCTTTGGATGTGTTGGAACACCTCCCACAGTTTAGGAGCCAGCCCTGAGTGCTTCAGCCAATACTGGGACCACTTTGACTTTTACTTTCCACATCCTTTCCAGTTCCTCCTTCAGGCTCTGATGTTTCTCCAGCTTCTCATACTCTTCCTGATGTTGCTGTCACTTGGCATAGCTACATCTACCACCACCACTATCTTCTGCTGTTGTCTACTACTACAGAGTCTTGTTGATTGGCCAGTACCTGAGTACTGGACTTGAAAACCCTGCTATTCTCTATGACCTCTTGTGTAATCTTCACTCTGGGTTTGACAGGGTTTAGCCCACACATTGGGCAGCTGTTCCAGTACACAATGTCAGCTACTTGGTTGTATCATTCAGTGTATGCTGTTCCTGCCTGCATCTCACATCCTGCCTCTATGTGTTGGACTGTCTCTGAGGCTTCTCTGTATAATCTACATCTTGGGTCCTGTTTAGTGTGGTGACCCTGTTTCTATGGATCTACTACATAGTAATTCAGTGTTCTACTATGATCAGTGGCCCTGAGCTGAACCAAAACTTAAGTATTTTATATTGCTAATTAATTCAAAATACAATATCTATGAGTCCAAAGTGGCATTATCATCAAGTATTTATTTAACTAAGTAAATTTACAGTAAATAAACATAAAGAAATGAAAAAATTATGCCACACAGAAAAAAAAAATCTAATGCAGATAAACACTTTACTTGATGAAGAAAAAAATACAAAAAATGATAACCAAGATGTCTCCATGGAAATATCCTATTAAAACAAAACATCATAGCAGAAATGTCTCTCAAACCTATCTGTTTTCTGAGCAGCTCCATTCTCCTGACTGACCCTCTGTTGGAAGCTAACACCTATTCCTCTCCTAGAAAAATTAAAACATTAAAAGGCAGGATATTTCCCCTAAAAGGTTAATAGAAATCTTAAGACAGAAATTCAGCCCTAGCCTCCTGCCCCCACCAGCAGATACTTATTTGGAAGACAATAGACTGAGCTAGCTTTATTTGCAATTAAAAGGCCCTCACCCTCAGGTCATCATGGGATTGCCCAACTGTCCACATGGCACAGACAAAAGATTCAACCACGCTTGGGTCTCAAAAGACAACCTATAAAGTTACCCTTGCATGGCACCATGGGAATCTGACAACCAATCAAAACACAAGCCCAAATTCAAACTACTACAGAGGGTATAAAACCCAGGGACTCTCAGCATCTCAGTTTTTTTCACCTGGAACTTCAAGCTTGAACCATCAATAAACCATCCTTCCCAGCAGCCTCCATGTTTCCAGTGTCTTTTTCCCCACTTGGAATTGAACCACATGGACATTTCTTCCAACACCTCCTTCAAGTATACAGAATATAAGACCTTTAAAGCTTTACATAAGAATATGCATTTAACTTATCCTGCTGCCTGTATAGATATTTCAGGCTTATAATCTACAGTATATGCTATAAAGGGGGGGGGGGGATTGAACGGCAGTGGAGGGGGTATTCCCAAAATCAAGCTCTAACCTCAACAATGATTAATGGAGCAGATTTTATAACTACCCTATAACAGAAAGGAGATTAATTTATAGTAACTGAATTAATGGGAAGGCAGAATTTAGCATTAGCCAGCAACATCCTCCTACATGGAGAGTCAAGTAGCATCTGCTCTGGGCTTATGTGCCTGGAGAAAAATGGACAGAAGGAAGTGACTTAGTAGTAGAGTAGTAATGTCTTAACAAAAAAAGGCTGAATGGTAAATAAACAGGCATAAATTCTTGCCTCTCCTTATGAGCCTTGATGACAACTTTGCCATTCGAAAGATAGAGGAGGGAACTAGAGGATCTACTATGATGGACTTAATTCTTATTAACAAAATGATAGAGGAGGTTGAAGTTGCAAGAACTTTAGGCGAGAGTGATCATGTTATATTGGAATTCAATATAATGCAGGCACAAGCAATAGAACAAACCAAACTAGTGTATAGACTATAAAAGAACTGATTCAATAAACTTAAGAGATCTTGGGAAAGATTCCATGGATGAAATCTTAAAAGGGAAAACAACTTAAGAAGGTTAGGAAACTCTGAAAGATGTCATTATAAAAGCCCAGTCCACCATAATACTGCTGAAAAAGAAAAACAAGAAATCCAAAAAACAAAAAGAATAAGTATAAAAAATCGAAAGAGGGGCACATAACTAAATCAGAATAGCAGGATATAGCACAAATTTGCAAAGACAAGTCAGGAAAGCTAAGGCTCACAGTACCAATAGTACTTAGACTTATATAGCATTTCCTAATGCTTTATGGCCCTCTCTAAGCAGTTTACAGAGTCCCAAGGTTCTGTCTTGGGCCCTGTACCCTTCAGTGTCTTCAGTATAAATAAGTTATATGAGGAAATAGAAGGGGAAGAAATTTGCAGACGAAACCAAGCTGATAGGAATAGCCAACACCTCAGAAGATCAAGATCCAGCAGGATCTCAACAGACTTGAACACTGGGCTCTGTCTAACAAAATGAAAGTCAGAGGTGAGAAAAGTACGGTTTTACACTTAGGCAAGAAAACATAAATGTACATTGGAAACTAATCAAGGAGAGAACCAACTAGAACTAAGGAGAAATTTCTTGACAGTGAAAATAATTAACCAGTGAAATGTGTTTGTTCATTTATTTTGTTCTTTCCTTTATTTATTTTCATATATTGGTCTCTTTTTTCTTATTCTTGAATGTTTATTTCCAGGTCTCCGCATATTCAACATCTCTTAAGCGGATATAAATTCCATATATTGGGCATGAATTTCTTACTCCATTCTTCAGTCTGAAAATGTATTTTTATATGTATTCAACTTCAACTGTTATAATTTTCAGTTTCTAAGGGTTTGAAATCTAAAATAACAGGAGGGCATAATTTGGGGAAGGCTACCTTTTTTTGTTTTTAAATTATACTGATCAAGTTTACTGCCTTTTTTGAGGGGGCAATATTGATTTTAATTATTTAATTCTTGAAAAGCTATCAATGAACCCAGAGAGAACATAGGGTTTCCACTAAGTTCCAGTGATAGCAGAAAATAAGTATAATGGGTCTCTACTGAAACCCAATTTTAGCCATCAAATATTTATCACTTTTGACATATTTATTTCAAAATTATTGGTGCCAAGGAAGAACTATAGAATTTAAAACATTTTACTGTCATTGAAAGCTATGTTTTATGGTAATTCATTGTGACTAAACTGAAGTTCCCAAGAATATTCCTTTCTGAAGGCAGTGAGGTCTATTTTTCTTTGAAAATATATTGCAAGTATATTAGGAGCATATTTTATTTATGTACACATTTATACTTTTTATTCAGCTTTACAGACAATATAAATATATGCCTGTGTACAAAATATATTTGTGTTTTATGTTTTATACAATGTTTGTCATTTTGCATTAAATAATAATATTTTAAATATGTTATATTATATATTAACTATATTTCAGAACATATTTCAACCTAAATATGATTTTTAAATGTATAGTAAATCTTACACATTTAAAAATCATATTTAGGTTGAAATATGTTCTGAAATTTCTGTCCATATTATGATTTTCTGGAATGTTTGTTCCACATTTTATAACAGAATAAGTCAAAATGAGTCTACAGTAAGTGGTGTCAGTTATCAGACTAAAGAAAAACTCCATAAAATGGGTAGTCCAAAACATATCAAAAACATTACCTCAGAAAAAAGTGCACAGCGAATTCCTAAGAAACAAAGATTTCTGTGAGTAAAGTTCTTGGTTTAGTTTTCCTGATATGAAGTCTCTTAACTGACAAAACAGCAGTTGATAGTCATGACTGTGGTTTAATTCAATTTCATTTTCAATTTACTATGGTCAAAGTACAGATAATAAATAAAATAAAATAAAATTTAACATAGATTTAAAATACATTTATAAAACCTAACCTAACATATACAGTATAAGTGAGATCCACAACAGAGATAGTTGGGGTATTGTAGTCAAAACAAAATACTTTCTCTTGGGAACCAAGGACATTCCTGCAGGTGCTCGGAAGGAGGGGACTGGAGTCATCTAGCAATTGGACAGTATCCTGATTGGACCATGTGACTATTTTGAGAAAGTGAAAAACTTTTAATTAGGTGAAAACCATGGGAATAGTCAGAGTTGATTTTCACCAGTCTGTGCCAATATGACATATCCAGTAAAATTATTCTTTGAGGAATCTACCTGCCTCAGAGTTTTGTTTGCTGTGGGTATGTTACTTGGAATCCTGACAGTAAATACTAACATTGTATTATAGGATAACATCTAAAATTACAGCAAAATAAAAATATCTAAAGCTATTAATATCAATATAATATCTTAAATATAAATATCTTAAATTTAAATATCTTAAAAATACACTGCAGAATATCACTCCATCAGGATTTGATGGATCTTCTGTGCTGCTAAATAAAACCTAGCTACACGTGCTACAACAAGAAACTGACCTGCTTGATTTAATATTAGATAATAAATTCTGTGAAGTTATAGGCTGAATATAGTAATAATTTCTCCACTAAACCTATAAATGGACAAACGAGCAAATTGATTTTAAAAACTTCCCTTCTCAGTCTTATGGATAATGTGTGTCTTCCTCAATTAGGAAGGTAAATAGGTAACATCATCAGTACCTAGTTTGGGTAAAGAAAACATTGGCAACAAAGCAGCCAAGCTGCACAAAGTGGGACCAGACTTTACATCTACATAATTCCCATTCAGATCTGCCAACTAGGCTGAAATCAGTACTGTCACATGGGTATGTGTACATGCAGATAGTTGGGAACTTCTGGCAAAATTATACTCAAACTGGAGAAGTAATGTCTGTGGCAGAAAGCCAAGAAGCAGCACATAGAGAATGAAGCCAACACAGATGTTGCTGTTACTCCTTCAAACTCATGAATAAGACTTTATTACTAAAGTATAGTATTTTGCCTTGCATAGAGGTGAGTAATTATTTCATCCCCTTACACTTTTGAATGCCGAAGGTTATAATTGGAGTCCAGGTAACTCTTGACTGTTTTCTATCTCAGAAGTGTTAGTGTTGTGGGGAGAATGACAGCAGCAACAGGGACAAGGGCTGGCCATTTTCTGTCTCAAGCATCAATCTCTTCTGTCTAACACTACAATGGAGATTAAAGCCCAATGATAAGCAATGATAAGCAAAAATAAGATTTGGTATCTCTCTGGCCTCCTCCAAGCACGAAGCAAGTTAGAAGGCGTCATAGACAGGTAATAGGGTACGGTAAAGGCATGTTTTTGTATGATTCTAGAATGACTGATTTAAAACAGCAAAAAGATTGGCAAAAAAGAATTTGAACAGTTTACAATTGATAGTGTAACTTATAAATATTTTTACCCAAAATCTGTGTAACATTCAGCTTCATCTCCTGTTTACACATCCAGGGTACACATTCCTTTTGCAAATTTACCAGAGTTTAAATAGTCCATAATGAGTATCTTCAAATGGATTCTGCCATTCCAACTGTGAGGAGGAATATACTGAACACTGATATGGTAGTTGAACCAATCAATTTATGTCAGCATAAGGCAGGCAGTTCATTATCTCCTGATGCATGAACCATGGATTTCTGAGGTGAGGATGACAATGGTCACTGGCATAAATTACCAGTTAATCAAATTCACTAATATAATTTATTTCCTCAGTTAATAGGATAGGAGGATATGAAACCAACATGAAATTTATTTATTTATTCAGTTATAATATTTGTGTGCCACTCTATTCCTAATGGCTCAGATGTGAATTTAAAGTACATTCAAAAACGTGAATTTGCTGTAATTAAGGATTGTGTAAAGAATGCATTATGAAATTGGAAACTAGAAAACTCATACTCCAATTAATCATATTCCATACCAATATGGAATACCGCCACCAGTTTAACGTAACTATCATTTATCAGAGATTTGGGTTTTTTTTAAGTGACCGGTTTTTGTCTCAAAAATAAAAAAATAAATCTTCGAAATTATTCAAGAGGCCCAAAGGCGCACCCTACACAGGAAGGGATCGATCAGAGATACACATTAAACCACCCGCCCACCTCACTTTCTAAAGTTCCGGATGCCAGCCCAAACATAAGCTACAAGTTTTTTTTTTCCCTCAGCCCCACCTCTTGCCCAGCGGGGGCCACGGCACCTGTAGAGAGCTTGTCGCGCCCGCCCACCCCGTTTCCCGTGCCTTGCCCCCTTAGTAACGGAGGCGCGGCAGCTGCGTGAGAAGGCGAGTTGCGTGCGGGAAACGTGCTGCCTAGAACTTGAGGCGCGCCGTGTATGTACGTGTGAAGCCAAAGATGGAGCCCGATTCCTCGGTTAGTACGAAACTTTGCAGCATTTGAAAGGACACCCCGGACCTCATCGAACGGAGTTCGCGCCGTCTTGGGCTGGGGTTGGCCCACGGGGGGGTGGGGGGGGGCGTATTCCTGAGGGAAAGGCGTGCCTGAAATGGGCCCTAGGAATGGACGCGACGGGGAGCCGCGCTCTTCGTTGGGGCGGAAAGTTGACGGCGTGGGGAAAGGACGAGAAATCACGTCAGACCCAAGAGCCACGGGTGATTTTGACGGCGCTTTCCCGCCAAAATAGGCGAGCGCTCAGGAACGCTGCAGCCGCCGCCGCCGCCGCCGCTGCTCCTCCCTAGCACTCTCGAGCAAGGAAAGGCGCCGCGCCCCTTCTTCCCGTTTTCTCTCCCCTCCCCGCCATTCCTTGATTGAGGCGCTTCTATATTTTCTCCCCCCCCCCGCCCGCGAAGTGGAAGGGGCCCCTCAGCTGGGGGGCTGAAGAAATGGCCCTCCTGGGCACGCGCCCCCTAACGGCAGCGGAAGGCGGTTGGGGCCGGGCGGGGGGGGGGGGGCGGAGAAGAGGAGGGAAGGAGCCGCGGTTCTCTCGGGCGGCGGAGAGACGAGGCTCCTGCCTTGTGCTGCCTTTCTCCGCGCCTACCCGTACTTGGAGGCGCTAGCCTTTTCGCTTTGCTTTTGGCAGCCGTCTTTTTATTCTGCCGAAAGTGACCGGCATGCGTCAGGAGTGCCAGCTCTTTTATTAGGTGACGGAGCAAATTTTTTATTTTATTTTTTTTCTATTTGAGCAGGTGAAGGAAAATTTCTCCTTTGGGTTTTTGAGCGTGATTCCGCTGTGATTTATGTGCATGGTTAACGTGCCTATAAAAATACATAAAAAGAAACAGATCTCTCCTCCATAACGGAAAATATGCAGGAAATAGGAACACAATTTTGATACTCAAGAATGCTTTATATTGTGTTAGGAAATTTGATTAAAAAATACATATAAGCAGGCACTTTTGAAATGGAAACAAGTTCTGTTCAAAGGTGCACACTTAGATAACACATTTTTGCTTCGTGTCTGCATTTAAACTGAACAGTCATTCAAAGTGCCCAGAGTTGCTTGCTGAGATGGGCAGTCATAAATTGAATAAAGAATTAAATATCTAATTTTTTTAAAAAAATGAACAAAATATTCCAATAGTGTGGTACAGGCATTTAAAATTCTGAAGTCTGAACTATAAAAAAATGGGAAGCTAGTTCCTGACATGGTTTTTGTGTTTTTGCAGTCTTCATTGGGCATTCTAAAAAGATTACATCTCGAAATGCTTTTTCTGGTGATTTTCATCAAGCTTCATTCAATAAGAACCCTGGAGAAAAGCCTCTTTTTACAGATTGGAAAGCTTTTCCAGTTTGGTGTTTTTCAAATGTATTGAAATTTGGGGTTTCGCCATGGTGGTGAATTGTTGTAGAAATCTAGAATTTATGAAGAGTGTCATATTCAAGGAAATGGCTTTTTAAATACTGTGATTTAAATTCAGCTGTCTATCATACTAAAGATTGTTGGAAGTTTCCAAGACATTTTCAAATGTACATCACATGTTATAGCTATCTACTGGGAGATTAGCAGAACATATCTAAATTATATCAGACTCTGTCTCTTCAGATAGGGATGCTTCTGGTTTATTTGATATTCAAGAGAGATAGCCACCGCCAAATAAAATATCTGAGCTAGAGAAATAGACCACTTGATGACAATGCTGCTATATTTTGTTAGGATTGACTACTTACTGGATTTTATTCAGTTAATTACTCTGCTCATGTTATGTTACAGTAAGTCATATATCTCGCCCATTGTCTTGGTTTTGTATAAATATTAATTAAATATTCAATTATTTTCATGTACTGTATATTATCCCATAGTTCCTACAGACATTAAATAGCTCAGATGATAATATGGAATGAGGAATTCTGATGCATAACTGTCACAGAGTAAACCATCCTTTCTGTAATCTGCTATCCAAGTAGGAACAGAAAAGTAGGAACAGAAGCACTATAAAACAATTTATTTAGGTTAAACAGCTGAACTAGAAAGATATCATAACTAATAATGTTGAAAATTGTTAAGTAAAACTACATATTTTCAACAGTGGGATGCTCAAGGTAGGGGATGTTCCACAATGGGTTAAATATGATGGCTTTAGTTTAGCTGAACAATTGAACTGCCCCTTTTTAGTTTGCAACATTTCTCAGTGTATGTTTTTAAAAAGGTGAGACTAATTGCATGGCAATCTTGATCCAAGATATTTTTGGTCCCCATTTATTCAGACTAATTGAAAGAGTTCTGTTTCATAATACATACTTAAAATTGGTCATTGATGACTTGCTAAAGATCTTATTCTCCATTCATTCATTTAGATTTTTTAGGAGCGGTCCATTCTCCATTCATTCATATTTAGATTTTTTTAGGAGCGGTCCAGTTGCTGCCCCTTTCAAAAGAACCTGGTACTATTCCTGGTACTACTAAGATAGACAGCTAAAGAAAGAATAGTAACTTTAAAGATACAAATAGTTATTCCCTATTTATTAGAAGCAACAAACTTTCAACATGCAAGTATTTAGATTTCCTGTTATAGTTAATTTTATTAAAAGTTAAAGTTTCTTTTATTAAAACTAATACAAACTTTAAAAAAATAGAAGGTACATAAAAGAAAAAAACAGGAAAAATAAAACAAAAACAAGACAGTAAAGAAATATATAAAGAAATTACTTCCCCTTCTTCACAAATATGAACTATTTTAATAAATTTTCACCTCTTAAAATACAACAAATGATCTCTTCTTCCCATACCCTCTTATTTCTTAAAAAATATCCCTAAAGTTTTGTTTCAGCTCTAATTAGCCAAAATCCATTACAGATTACTAGGGATAACAGCATACCTATTCAGACCTTGATCAAATAAACCAATTTACTTTTACTGATCTACAGTCCCTTCAAATAACGTTCTGCAAGTTGAATTCTTTTCAATTTTTTCTTTGACACTTTTCCAAAAATTCTTCAAATTTTAATTACCCTCTTTATTAAATCCAATATAGGAAAATTAAGGGGACGTAGTGGCTAAGATGCTGAGCTTGTCGATCAGAAAGGTCGGCAGTTTGATGGTTTGAATCCTAGCGCCACGTAACAGAGTGAGCTCCTGTTACACGCCTTAGCTTCTGCCAACCTAGCAGTTCGAAAGCGTGTGAAAAATGCAAAATTATCCAGGTCCCTGTGTTGGTTTGTTGTTTGTACATCCTTCTTAATTATTAAGCTGGTTTCCTTTGTACATCCATGTGGCATCATTTTCCATATAATTTTTGTAGCCTATCATTTTTAAATCCATTTTCTCTGATCAATCTTAATCTTGTCAGGTAAAATTTGATCCTGTTTCATAACATCTTTGAAGCAGTCTATCAATGAATAGTAGATTCATTGAGATGATACTCAATGATCAATGATACTCATCAAGTAGATACTCCTAAAATTAACTCTATTTTTCAAAAAAATCTTTCAGTATTTTCAATGTTAAAATATTTTACTTCATTCTGAATTAGTAATTAAAATGTTAGTATTCTCCTTTAATTGTAATTTTTAGGTATTTCTGCTTCTCTCTAATATCTAACTTTCATAGTCTCATCCTTTTATGTTTTTAAAGAGAATTCAAAAAACATTTTCCCATGGGAAGAAGTCTTATAATTAATATCAAAATCTTATTTCAAATCTATCTGGACCTGTAGCCCACTTTTAACTTTCCAGAATCAAAATTCTAATCAGTCCTTTGCTGTTCATTCCAAAATAATTTTAAGTCTTTAAACTTGAATAGGTAGTTTTGGCCTTAAAACCATTCGTTTAGTGATGTTGTAAAAGCACTGAAAAAAGTGACATAACTTTTTTGCACTTATAATCCTTGTAGCATCCCCACAGTCACATGATCAAAATTTGGATGGTTGGCAACTGGCATGTATTTATGACAGTTGCGATGGTCAGTGTCATATGATCACTTTTTGCAATCTTCTATCAAGTTAATGGGGAAGCCAATTTCACTTAACTATGTTACTAACTGCAGTGATTCACTTAACAACTATGGCAAGAAAGATCATAAAATGGAGCAAAACTCTTAACTATCTTACTTAACAATAGAAATTTTGGGCTCAATTGTGGTCGAGGACTGCCTGTATTTTAAACGTCTTTCATTAAAAATTGAAGGAAACTCATCTGGTACTTGTAAAACAATGATCCAGAAGGTTCTCAATACCTAAAATGCAGTTAACAAGCAATTTCCATAAGTGATTAGGAAAGCATGAGAACCCATTGTCCTCTTGATGGCACTAACCATGGTTTCAACAAGATGACTATTCCCTTCCCTCTCAGGATTCTGGTGTCTTGTATTCTTCTGATAAAGAGTAGCACTATGGAGCACTTGTGGGTGATTTCAAGCTCCTTCTTCACCAGAGAAGAATTGTAAAAAGCCAAACTACATGGTGGCTCTTCATTCTATTGAAGTTATTAACTCTACTTCAGTGTGCCATTTCTTGCCCAGAAGTCCTCAAGTAATCAGATTCCTGGATTGCATTTTTAGGTTTTAATACCCAAAACTTGGGTATTAAATCATTGCCTCTAATAATAGAGCTACAGTGTATATGGAGTCACACTGAATATTGCTGATTTTTTTCTTCAAATATTTGCTGAATTTCTTACAACAATTCACAAGGTAGAACCAGTTTCAATTCAATTCTGATTATAATAAACAACTTACTGTCTGAGATAGCCTTGCTTTGCAGATTAGATTGCAAATGCCATGGATGGGAAAGAATACTTCTTTGCATAATCATAGCATAGACTGGATAATAAGATCTAATTGTGTCTACTAAGTCTTTTTCCTACTTGCTTTATTGTTTTATTATTTTATTGCTTTATTATTCTACTAATTTAAGATCCTATATCTTATTAAGTTATATCTGGAATCTGGTTTGGTCTTGTCAGTAGAAAAGAAATGTCAGTCACCAAGCATATCAATTGGAAAATCATTGGCTTAAATGATTAAATGGTTAAAAAGGCTCGACAACATCTCTTTCACCTTAGACGATTGAGAGACTTCAAACTTCCACTGAAGCTACTCAGGAACTTCTATTCCTGCACTGTAGAGAGCATCCTAACGGGCAACATAACAACCTGATTGGAAATAGCACCTTGAAAGACAGACAAACTCTACAGAGGGTGATACGATCAGCTGAGCGCATCATCCGCACCAAACTCCCAGAGCTACACTCCATCTACAACAAACATTGCCAGACTAAAGCT
>JAEANM010021022.1:0-11962 GCA_017656035.1 Myanophis thanlyinensis
CATAACCAGAGGCAGCTGTGTCTTTTTTCTTTTCATGGTAGGTGTAGACAGCTCCTGCTGTACAGTTCTTGCCATGACATGTCATGTAGAAGAAGTAGCTGGACAATCCAGGACAATGCCAACTCTCTTAAGCTACACTTTGACCACCGAAGCCAGCAGTCCCTTTTGGACAGTTTTTCGAAGGAGGACCTTCCGGCTCAGAAGGACCCAGCTGAAAGATTGGCACCTTTAAGCAACCATTCCTGGCCTCTAGATACTTATGCAGCAACTTTCTTCTCTGCCACTTTTTTGCTGAAAAGAATTTCTCAAGAAATCGACAGTTGCTTTTCTTTAATTTTGTTTTGTTTTCTTTTGTTTTTGCCTCACCCGCCTGCCCGGGACGAAGACTGCCCGCCACGCCTTTTCTCACCCCCCCCCCATTCCTTCATCACATTCCACTTGAACTATTGCAACATGCAATAGTGGGGCTTCCCTTGAATACAATTTGGAAGCTTCAATTTGTCCATAATGCATTAGTACAAGTAGTTATGATATAGCACAATATGCTCATCTAACATTACTATTTTATGAGCTGCACTAATTTCCAGTTGGCCATTGGTTGCAAGATGTTGGTCCAAGCCATCATGGTCCAGAGTTGATTTATTTGCACAACTACCTATGTGCAATTATGTCTGGGTTTTTTCATGAGATCTAACAGTGTAGACAAGATTTGGCCTTTATGAAACAATGCCATCAAATGGAAACCAGAAGTCATGCCTTCTTTGTCATGGTACCTGTTTTTTGGACTAGCTAAGTTTTCAAGATTTGGATGGCCCAGACCCTGTTAGCTTTAGACCAGTGTTTCTCAACCTTGGCAATGTTAAGATATTTGGACTTCAACTCCCAGAATTCTGGGAGTTGAAGTCCAACATCTTAACGTTGCCAAGATTGAGAAATACTGCTTTAGACTTTAAAAACTCCATTTTTCCTTTGATCTCTGAGTTAGGATGTCAAACAAGTGTGTCTGGGAAATGGTTTAGGACTATTTAACATGTGTTTTGTGTCTTGATTTGTTATATTTTATTTTGTATTGTGGTTTTCTTTTTTAATTTTGTTGTTAGCCATTCAAAATTGCATTTGAGCAGCCAGATAAATCATTTCAGTAAATACAATAAATAAAAATCATATCCATGATGAACAGAGAAATGCTGCCGATAGGAACTAAGTGTGTAAAACCAGAACGTAATGTAATACTGTCAATTTCTTCTTTGAATATTTTAACAAAATGTTAAACAATCTGGGATTGTTTATATTAAATAATGAAAACATCAAAACTTAAGAAAAATTGAAAAATGACTTAATATATTTATTTAGGGAAAATGATCTCTCAGCAAAATAATGGAGGAAGGATCATTCCACTTAGTTAATTCCATTGTGAGTGAACTATGCCATATTTAAGAGTAGTTTATTCATTTTTTTCTCTTTCTCATTAGATTTATTTGTTTGATTTATTAAAATATGATAGAATCACCATTAAGCCTCCCCTTCTCATTCTTTCTTTTCCTCCCTATGCCCTTCTTCAATATTGACATCATTTATACAGTATATACAAATGCTTCAAATAAGATTAACAGGTGTTGGGCGGTGAGGATAGAGGAGATCAAGGTGTCCATTTCCTCCTCACTTTTCCATATTACTGTATTCAACTTCACAGTGGGGAGAAAAATAATAGGCAATTTACATTAAGGTAAATCATTGCCAAACTCTGCAATAAATCACTTAGATAAGAAAACTTTTACAACTGTTTGTAGATATTAAGTCAATAATGAAAGAAATTTTGTTCCTGCTTTGTGCTTCTGCCAGCAGGTTATCTAAAACATCTGCTCTTGTAATACGTCACAAGCAATAGTTGTTGCAGGTTAGGCTAGTCCATAATAAAAGTAAATGTATTTTTAAATGCCAGGTCCTAAAAGAAGACATAGCTACTTGGTACCTCATTATAAAGGAAATAGCTTTCATGTCACCCATCAGCAGCTGTGCAGCTTTGAGGAGAGCTTGAAAGGTCACGATCCATAGCTTTAACTCTTGACTAATTTACAATTTTTTGTATGAGAGGAAGAGTGGGAGGAGGAGACTGTACATTCCAGAAAAATCATTATTTTCAGTGGTGAAAAATTATACGCTTGATTTTTTTAATAAAAAAAATGAACCATTTTCTCAATTTCATTTCCTTTCATTCTAGGGCAGAAATGTCATCCTATACCTCTAGAACTGTATAATGTAGAAAAAGTTCAGTATTTCTCCTACCAGATTTCCTTCAACTAATGAAAGACCATTTGTTTTCATCTTTTAAAATTTTCTTATACAAGAACAGAATTTCAGAATTCCTCTGGGTAAGATGGGAAAGGCATAGCTGTACATGATCAGTCTAACTCTGCATTTATTTTCTAAGGAGACTATTGCCTCCCTGATCTGGAAGTACCATAGCTAGACTATGAAAATCTACTCAACCATGGATGTTACTGTCCCAACCAGGAAAATTACTAATGATAACTTACCTGGTACATACAGCACACCTACTCCCTCAAAAATCTGCTTCTTTGCCTTGGAATCATACTATAGCTTCATGATTCCACATTAAAAATGCATTTAAGTTAAGGAAGCACTGACCGGCTGTGGCAAGATACTTTGGAGCTGGCAGTGTCTCCTAAACTCAAATATACATTTTCCTGAATCTTGTGGTTACTGTGCCATTCCAGGACTGAAGGTTCAGCTTTAATTCAACTCAGCTTCTGAAGATATAGTGTTGGAAGGAAAATCCACTTGATTCAGTTCCAAGCTGGGTGAAAGACGTTAGAAACAACATGGAGACTGATTGGAAAGAAAGGTTTATTGAGGAAGCAGTATCACCAGGGTTCTGGGGGCAACTGACAAAATGGAGATTAGAGTGGGTGTTGTATATCACGCATGCACGGCCGGAGTTTACACACCAGTCCACCATCTTGCATGAACGACCCCGACAGCTGATTGGCTGTCGGGACGACGATGCCCATTGGCTGGTCTGCCAGCCAATGGGGATCGCAGAAATTTGAAGTCGCAGCAAATATAAAAAGCCGCGGCTTCCCTTAAGCCTTGCTTTTTTCCAGATTGACTGCTCATCGCGAGTTTTACTTGCGGCTGAAAATAAATGGGACCCCTCGCGGTCATCCAAACTGTTTCTTGAGTCTCCTTTCACCAATTTGGATCGGGTTTTCAGCCAAAACACTGGCGACGAGGATGGGATTTAATTGAAATACCCGACCCGCCCGAGGCCAACAAGGAAAACCCAACATATCCACCCCAGCGACCGCCGCCTCTGCAGCAGCCACCGCCGGATCATCAGCACCACCGGCTCAAGGCCCAACGAGTGCATCATCCAGCAATTCGCTCCAGTGCAAGGAATACAGCCCGAGGATCGAGTCGTGGAACCTATTCATGCAGCGATTCGAGTTCTATCTTGTAAGTACGAGACAGACAAGCATCCCGGACATAGAAAAACTAGGAATATTCGTAAATGTATGCGGGACAGAAGTGTTGTGGATGGCAAATGCAGTTGCCTCTCCACAAACCCTATGGGAGATCACCTGGTCTGTGCTCAAACAAAAGCTGCAGGCTCACTATTCTCCCAAGCCATCCTCATTGTCCAGGAGGATCAGCTTCCACAGACGGGTCCAAGCCAAAGGGGAGACTATCGCAGAATTCTTAGTGGCCCTCAGAGTCCTGGCAACTGACTGCGAATTCGGGGACCAACTCGACTGGTTGATCAGGGACAAACTCATCATGGTGTTCCGCGATGAGAAGCTAAGGAGGTGCTTATCCACGAGATCTACGCTTCCTCTAGCTACAGCAATAGAAGAATTGCTGGCAGCTGAAGCCACGTATCCCCCACCCAGGGGAAGATGACAAGAGGGAGTCTACATGACAGAGGTTTGGCCAGACCCCAACAACGAGCCTGAGAAAATCCAAGATGGCGACATCCACCAGGTGAGAGCCATGAGGGACCCCCAAGATGGTGCCCACCGCATGGCCCGACAAACAAGGGACCCCAAGATGGTCACCAAAGTGCACCAAATCCCTTGTGCTGGATGCCTCGGAAATCATCCCAGGGCAAACTGCCCATACCTACACTCCATCTGCGCCTACTGTGCCAAGAAGGGGCACATCTTCAGAGCTTGCCGAGATGTACCTCCATCCCAACAAATGATGAACCAACAGGCCCCAACAATCCAACAGCGAGGGCCAACCTACCGAAAAGGGGCTGATACCAACAATAGATGGAATCCCAACACCTATGGGCACAAGCCCGGGGACTGCATGACGATAACGGAGGAAATTAACCAGACCGGTATGGAAGAAATGACTTCCGCAATTTTCAGCACCAAGGTCAGCATAAACGGCGCAAAATGTATCTGGCAAATAGATTCTGGATCTCCAGTAACTATCTTATCCTGGCAAGATATGAGTAGTCTGCTACCTCGCAGCCAAGAAGAAGACTTGTCTCCATTCACATTCACCCTGAGGGACTGCCAAGGGCGACCAATTACCATAAAAGGCCAAGTTACAGTCCAAGCAGAATACAAACAAGTTTCTGCACTCCTGCCGCTTGTGATAACCGAGAACAAATTACCAAGATTGCTGGGCAGGAATCCACCACCTAAACATCTGGATCCGCCACCTAAACATCAGCCTAGGGGACATAAAACACATTGCCACCACACCAACGTTGAGGACGATTACCAAAGAATTTGAGGACGTCTTCAACAGTGAGCTTGGACAATATAAGGGAACCCCAATATCGTTTAATTTAGACCCCAATATCCCACCCATCCGATTAAAACCCTGCAGAGTTCCCTTAGCGCTCAAACCAAAGGTGGACGAGCAATTAGACAAGTTAATAGCTCAGGGCATACTGGTACCCATAGACCATGCTAAGTGGGAGACCCCAATAGTGACCCCAATTAAACCAGATGGGTCCCTGAGAATTTGTGCGGATTATAAGTGCTCCGTAAATAAGGCGCTGCAATGGAATGCATATCCGGTCCCTGTAATACAACATCTCCACTCCTTGGGACAAGGAAGAATTTTCATGAAATTGGACCTGGCGCAAGCTTACCAGCAACTGCCAGTAGATGAAGAGATGGCAGAAGCCCAAACAATTGTCACGCACAGGGGGGCGTTCAAATGCACAAGATTACAATTTGGGGTGAGCGCAGCACCGGGAATCTTCCAATCCTTAATGGAGCGTCTGTTACAGGGCATCCCTGGGGTAACCCCATACTTTGATGACGTCCTCGTAGCAGCCAAGGACCAGCAAGACCTCGTAAGGAAGCTGAGGACTACACTCCAAAAATTCAGAGGCGCTGGTCTCAAATTAAATAAAAATAAATGTCTAATTGGCATCCCGGAAGTGGAATTTTTGGGTTTTAAAGTCAACGCAGTGGGCATCCAGCCCACTGACAAAAAGACCGCCGCCATACATAACGCCCCCCCACCAGAAAATAAAACAGAACTACAAGCATTCCTAGGACTCCTTAATTTCTACAGCATCTTCCTAAAACAAAAAGCTACTGTAGCGGAGCCACTGCATAGACTATTAAATAAATCCACACTGTGGTCTTGGGGAGAAGCAGAAAACAGGGCATTCTGGGCAGCAAAATCTCTCATAACCTCGGACAGCGTTCTGGTCCAATATAGCAAAGCTGCCCCAGTCCAGCCTACGGAGTAGGCACAGTACTAAGCCATGTACTACCAGATGGCCACACGGCTCCCATCGCCTTTTACTCCTGAACGCTGTCAGTAGCGGAGCAGAACTATAGCCAATTGGACAAAGAAGCGCTAGCCATCATCGTGGGAATCAAATGGTTCCATGATTATCTATACGGCCGCCATTTCACCTTGGTCACCAACCATAAACCACTATTGGGCATACTAGCCGGGAATAAGCAAACCCAAGTTCTCTCTCCCCGCATGACCCGCTGGATAGAGTTCCTGGCTGCCTACTCGTACAAACTGAAGCACCATCCAGGACCTAGGATAGCGCACGCCAACACCCTCAGTCGCTGCCCAGTTCCTGAAACCCTCACCAACCCCACCCTGACCCTTCCCTTGCTCCTAATTGAACACATCCCCAGGGCACCAGTAATGGCTGACCAAATAGCCCAGCATACCGCTATGGACCCCATCCTCAAGACTGTTCTGCAATGGGTCCTAAAAGGGTGGCCAGCCAGAAGGTCTGGAAACAATTTCAAACCATACGAACAAAAGCAAACTGAATTATCCACACAACAAGGATGTCTACTGTGGGGCCACAGAGTCATCATACCCGATGAACTCCGAACCCAAGTCCTCACCACCATCCATGAAGGCCACCTGGGCATGGTCAGAATGAAGACCTTAGCCAGAGGTTACGTCTGGTGGCCTAACATGGACAAGGACATTGAACACAAAATGAAAACCTGCTTACCCTGTCAACTGTCCCAAAACGCCGCACCGGCGGCCCCATCATCCAAATGGGACACTACGTTAAACCCCTGGTCGTGTCTACACATAGATTTCACGGGTCCGGTACAGGGACAAATGCTATTTGTTATCGTAGATGCCTATTCTAAATGGACAGAGGTCCACCCATGCGATCAACCACCACTGAGGCCACGATCGCCGCCTTACAAAAAACCTTCACCACCCACAGCATCCCAGATGTCCTGGTATCAGACAACGGACCACAATTCACATCCGAAGAATTCACCGACTTCGCAACCAGCCTGGGCATCCGCCACACCACTGCAGCACCCCACAGACCCATGGCTAACGGCTGCGTGGAACGGCCATCTGATCAGTAAAAGAGCACTGGCCCGCATGGACTCGGGCAATTTACAACACAAAATAAACATTTCCCTTCTTGCCCAGCACTCCACCCCATCACCCGTTTCCAACCGTAGCCCAGCAGAACTCCTAATGGGACGAAAAATAAAGATTCCCCTCAACAGAGTACACCCAGATGACCCCCCACTCCTCCCTGACTCCCCACCCCACACAGTAAGGACATTCTTAGAAGGGGAGGGGGTCTTGGCCAGAAATTACCCAGGCCCACCAAAATGGTTGCCAGGAACAATAAAAAGGGCAACCGGGCCAAAATCCTACGAAGTAGAACTCTCCGACAGGCGCACCTGGCGGAGACACATAGACCAGCTCAGGAGAGGAATACCGGAGGATAGGGCCATGGACACCGGGGAAGGACAAGCGGACCTAGAAAGGGACGACTACACTGAAGGGGTCACGCGTCACCTACTGGAGGCCTATCCGGAAAACGTCCCAGCCACAGAGGCCCAACAGCCGCCATTGTCACAGCCACCTTCACCATCGCCGCCACCTCCAAAGCCGAGGACAGAGGGAGTCCCCGACACATCCTTCCAGGGTGGCAGTAGCAGTCCAAATGAGCAGAGCTTGCGCAGATCAACGCGAACTCGGCAACACCCTATTTACTTACAAGACTACGCATTTATTTATTTATTTTTATTTATTTATCGTATTTATATACGCATGCTCCATCGACGCCTCTAGAAGAACCCAGACTAAGAGGGGAGGGGTGTTGTATATCACGCATGCGCGGCCGGAGTTTACACACCGGTTTGCCATCTTGCACGAATGACCCCAACAGCTGATTGGCTGTCGGGACGACAATGCCCATTGGCTGGTCTGCCAGCCAATGGGGATCGCAGAAATTTGAAGTCGCGGCAAATATAAAAAGCCGCGGCTTCCCTTAAGCCTTGCTTTTTTCCGGATTGACTGCTCATCGTGAGTTTTACTCGCAGCTGAAAATAAATGGGACCCCTCGTGGTCATCCAAACGGACCCAGTTTCTTGAGTCTCCTTTCATTTGGATCGGGTTTTCGGCCAAAACAGCGGGTGGGGATTTATACCTTCTGGATTCCTATAGTGTCATGTAAGGGTTATGTTGCGGGTCATAGTTGGCTCTAGATGCAAAAGAGGAAATGCAAATCTTCGATGTTTGTCTGAGATAATTTTTGTCAACCTTTTGTTTGTTGCTTTACACAATAGCTTCATGCAGTCTAGACTCCAAGGCACTTTTTAAGTTTCAGATTCAGAATTCTGTACAATATCTCTCATTGCTTCCCCCCCCACACACACACAACTGAACAATATAACAGGAAACCAGGAAAAACACTAACATTCTCTAACATTAAAGTAACATCATCTCTATGTCCATCTCAAAACAATCTCCAAGAGAAACTGGAAAGAAATCCACCATCTTTTGGAGAAGCAAATGTTTACAAAATTTTGGCATAGTGTTACCTAAAGCTCTCCCACCACTTTATAGTTATATTTTGACAGAGACATTCTTTATTATCATTTTCATCAGTATCTTCAGCTTTTGCCAGGCCGCCACAAGACCCATAGCCTATTCCTGGGTTTAGCATTGCCAGACCAGTAACCACTCTTTTCATTTCTAAGTGCGTCCAATCTAGTGGTTTTGCTGCACTATGGAAATTAAAGGAAAACTCTGAGCCAGGCACTCTGATTATAGCCCATCAAGGCTTGCTACAAGTCATTTTGCCCAGAGGCTCCCTTTAAGCTGAATCCAACTTTATATTTTTAAATATAACATTCTACTTTTCTGCTCAGAGAAAGTATTCCTTCCAAACCAACTTAATTAGTCCTATATGCAACTTAAACCTGCTGATTCCTGCTTCATATTCTTTTTTTTTCAAGCGAGAGCCAGCTAAAGATTAATATAGAAACTGATTTGATAGTTCTTTTTAATTCCTAATATTCTGTTTAGAAGATTGGTGACAAATATAACATAGAACTTACCATTCTCATTAATGTTTCTGGTTTAAAATAGATATTTACAGGAAGAAGCATTCAAGAGATAAAAACTGGAGTTTGTAACTCTTGATTTATTTCTAAAACAATCTCATTTTAAAATCACAGAATTGTGGAGTTGGAAAGGACATTTAGGTCATTAAACTAGCCACCTGCTCAGGAAAGAAATTTAAATTAGGAACTGGTAGGACCGGCTTTCTCACTTATGGAATGATTTCTAAACATTGTCAGCTCTTGAATTGTTTCACAGATTTGTTTATACCAGGTATTGTTAAACTCAGCTATCACTATTGACTATATTATTTAAGTCAAGAGAAACAGCTCTGCATCAAATCAAGAGAAATTGCTGCCTTGGTGTTAAATCAATGTTTCTCAAACTTATCAACTTTAAGTTCTGTGGACTGCAATTCCCAGAATTCCCCAGGCAGAATGGCTTGCTAGGGAATTCTGGAAGTTTGAGTTCATACTTAAAATTGAGAGATTTGAGAACTGATTTAAACCAACTCTACCTGTCCTGCTGTTTTTGGAAAAACATATTTTTCTCCTGCTTCTCCTTTTCTGACATTTAGCAATAGAGGACCAAGATGTTTCCAGATACCCCTGGGAAATGTAGTTTCTCCAGGACCAATGCTTTAAAATATGCACTTCCCAATGACTAAAACTTTGGAACCTGCATTATGATGTATTTTATCTTAATTTTAAAAATTCAAAAAGGATTCCTGGTTCAGTGAAATGAAAAAGAACATTTAACATGTATCTCTCCATAGTTGGAATTCTATCGCTGCCCAAATGGTCTAGCCAAAAAATCAGGAATTAAAAGAAAGGGGTGGAGGTGTTTGAAGAAATAAAGATAAAATTGGTAATGCATTGTTGCCAAATGACCTGAATTTTAAATCCCACAAGCAGCTCTTTTTCAGAACAAATACTTGGAGGAATATAGTGCTGTCTCCTGCATTGATAGGAACTCAAGGTTCCCAGTGCTTACGCCTCTTTTGCAAGAGGTCAATTACAATTACAAGTCACAGAAACTCATATTGAAGCAGACTAAGTCTGCAGTTGTATTGATATCCCACCTGAGGCTGCATACCTCAGAACTGTGCTATTACAATCCATCAATCCATTTTTAATTATGATCACAGTGCTGAGATATTCCAAAAACAAGCCATTCTGAGTTGATTTTAAAAAAAAAACAGGATAAAAATAAAAGCAACTTTGGAACCTGAAGACTCATCCCAAAATGTATTATGATGAGAATATATCAAATTTACATCAATTATACAATTTCCCAATATTCTTCAAACACTATAAATGGCCAACTAATAACTGGAATATTGGGGTCTATTTTTGCATATTTTCAAATGATGTTGTCTGAAAGAGAAACAGTACTCCCCCTCAAGCTATTTAATTCATGTCCCTTTATTTGAGAATCAAGGGGCCACAAGGTAATATATGAATTTCATGCAGTGGTTTGAAATGATAATTCTATCTTTATATAAATAAGAGTTTCCATGGCATGGCAAAGACAATGGATGATCAAGGAAAAAGAATGGAAATTAGTAGTAATTTTTGTATCCTTTTGGGCTATGACTTTTTTTTTGCTTATACAAAAATTCTTGTTAGTTCTAGTACAGAATTTTGTCCCTTGTGACTAAAGTGCCTATTTAGTGCCAAAGAAAGGTTTAAAAGAGAAGATAATCAAGTTTTGCATTATAATTCATTCATGTACCATGGCTATTAAAAGTACATTTATTTTCTACATACTCCACCATTTGTATCTTATCTAATGTTTCTATATAAAGAAATTAAACAAATGTTAAATATTTCAAAACCACAAGGGAGATGTGCAGGAAAAGAGAAATACAAAGGATGCAAAAAATGTCTTAGAAAATGGGTCTTGATTTGCTATGCATTGATATCATACAATAATGCCTTGGCCTAAATGTCTTTCAATGTTTTAACCAAATTACCCTTTAAATTACCAGCCAACTGCCAGATGCTTTCCTCATTTATGTCTTCTGTAATTCAAATTCCTTCTTAATTTAAACAAGTGAGATGCTATAAATGTCTCTTTAGTTTAAGAGAAAGAGACATACATCGTTGTTTGGCAGAGCGGTGCCAAGCATTTATTGGATCAAGCAGTCACAACCTCAGAGCTCATGGCAACCTTACAAAATCTCTTAGTAAAGAGTGGATTATAGGGGAGCAGTGTACAAGTCAATGATTAGCATCTCTGGGAACCAACTGGGATAGTGAAGCTTCCCCTAGCATCTTTCTTTCCTTCCTAATTTTGATGGAAAAAGAGAAGCAGATAAGACATAAGCATAGTAACAGATCATTTTTGTATGCTTTCAGGTTTTTACTTTTAATTTTGGATTAAAATACATTTGTATTTTTATATAACATTTTTGTGTAGTTCTGTATGTAGCTAATATTATTGTAAGAAATTCCCATTAAATGTTGTATTGCCAATTATTATTATTATCATACACTTTATTCATTAAACATGAAACTCAGTCAACTGAACATTTAAAAATGTATGACATTATTGACTGGCACTGATGGTTGATACAGGTTGTTGCCAGCATTCTAGGTATCGACCAAGTACCTTTTTAAAATATATGTTGTTCCAAGTTATTGCAGTTCTGCTGGTGTTATTGCAGGAAGCTGTAATTTATTATTAATAATAATCACTTTGTGGATGTAAAGCGTGGTATATATTCAGAAGTTTTTGTGTTTTCCAGTCCAAATTTTCCAGTTTCCTCCAAAGTCCAATTGATGATTCCAGCTGGGTAGTGTATCACCGGAACTGTCCATGTATTAATAGCTTTAATTATGTTTCCAGCATTCAGTTTTGATTTTACTATTTTGTGGACCCTCCTGATGTATTCCTTTAGTGTTGACTCTTTGATTTTTTCCATTCAAGATGTTATCTGCTTCCAATATGCCTAGGAATTTGTAGCCATTATCCTTTGCTAATACTTTCACAATGCTTCCATTTCCTAGTTCTATTCCTTCTATTTTTTACATTTTTCCTTGCTGCATGGATAATATGGCACATTTTTCAAGTCCAAAGTTCATTCTGATGTCATTGCTGAACAGTT
>JAEANM010021023.1:0-11962 GCA_017656035.1 Myanophis thanlyinensis
GCATACACATTTCACTGCATTTTGTACCATGTATGACTGTGCATGTGATGAATAAAATTTGATTTGATTTGATTTGACTAAAAACAGAATCTCAAACACTGCAGGACTCCGGCCTACTTTTATTCATGAGTTAATTAAGATGGAGTCTTTTTGAATTTGAGTATCTTCTTCCTGGGTGTTTTAAGCACAGACTGAGTTGCTATCTATAAGATAACATATTTCTGTCCCATCTACTGAATATTTATGTCTAGAATTCATCCTATTTATTTCTAAGCTTCCTCACAATTTCTCACAATCTCCTGGCCATTTCAGTCACACTTATTTACAGGAACTTTAAACACTATGCCATACAGTATTTAAAAATGTAAATACTTTTTAATTGCATATTATAATAATTGGTATTATAATAAAAGAATTGTTTCACATGGTAAGAGTTGTGTTGTACTAGATTAAAGTGAAGAAAGATGAAATGATCATTGTCATAGTCATACCTCCCCTTGAGATTTTCAAGTTCCCGATGATGAAGCATACTTCTCATGTGTTCATCCATCTCCTGAAAAAATGAAAGTAAAAAGCCATAAATAAATAGGAAGAAAATGTGTACATGAACAAATCTCACCTGCATATTCATAAGCAATTGAGCTACCACATTTGGTCCAACTATGGATTCCACTTCAGGAATAGTCATAACTGAATACCAATTGTGCAAAGCCCTCCTCCAGCTCCTTACCTACTCATTGACTCTAGGCTCTGTGAGTGAAGGACCTCCAAGTTTAAAATTAGTTTGGCTAATAATTTTGAATAAATAAAGGGAGAGCACTCATCCATCCAAAATTAAGGAGCCTGATGGCTTCCTAACTCAAAGCCATTCTAACTTTCTGGTACTGAGCCTAAAGTTGTTCTTCCCATCCCATCCAGACTCTAGCAGCCTCTAGGCATCAAGACAGAACAATTGATTGTGTGAATGACAGGAGTCAAAATGTAAAAACTGAGTCTCAGGAGCATACTTATTCCCAATAGTTTAATGAAGCTGTTAGACATAAGCAGAGAAGATGCCAAACTGTGAGGTATCCATACTCTCAGGGTGATCAATTGTCCACCAATCCCTGCCCACTCAGGAAGGAGAACCCTACAATACATAGTGCCCCCCCACTCCCAACTCTCGAAGGCAGGCCAGAAAGATGCCATGATTGATGGTAGTAGGAACCATCCAATTAGGAAAAAAAGATACAAGTGAATGGCTGAAAACCTGAATATTCCTATTCCCTATTGGAATAGCCTAATATTAGTTTCCTTCTGAATGTTCATTAAATAATGCTTGACCTATAGAACCATTTTCTAACTGATTTGCTTAAATAATGAAATCAATTTTAAAAAATTGCCTGTGCTTTGTCATCTGAATTACTTACATAAATAATTCATGCTAGCAAACATATCCAACAGACTTTCCTTTCCTTCCCCCATGCAGCAACGTGAAGCGAATACGGCTGAGGGAGTAGAACTCATGGTCTCTGGCTTTCTAGCCTGGTACCCTTAACCATTAGATTAAACTGACTATTTTTATTATACGTCTGGTAGGAATTATGCTTGGTAGGAAGAAACAAAGTCTAAATTACATGCAGGACATAAAGCATATTGCATTGGGAGACATTTGTTTTTTTCTTTGCTGTATCTTAGTGCCATCAAGGCACTAGTTCTATTTTAAGTTTTCTAGAGCAGAAATACATAATGGGATGCTCCACTGGTACAGGCAACTTTTGAAAGCTTCCAAAAACTAGTCAAGAAGTTGTCACCAAATTCTATTTTTACTGTGATAAAAGGTGAAATCTATTTATTATACAGCAAGTATATTAACTGTATTTAATTAATATAAACCACTTCCTACTTTTGGAAGGCAGCTGCAAGAATTTTTCAAACAAACAAGTTTCAAATTTCAAGCGTGACCCTGTGCTTGCAAAAATAAAAACCTCTATCTTATTGTATGGCTACACTGATTATTGATGTTTATTGTTTGAACTTACAAGGTAATTGTAGTGATCAATAAAATATACTTGAATACTCTAGCAAAATAAGTTTTAAATTTTCTAACCTAGATATAAAATGAAAGTTTCTTGGAATGGTGCTGAAATTTTATTTTACCTTTTTTGAGCTGTATACGATCTGACACAATATACATTTTCGTTCTCGGACCATAGTGAATTCTTCAGAAAGATCTTATCTTACCCTATCCCTATGAAAAGAAAACAGATTAATTAACTCTTTGCCCGCTTTATAATTTTCCAAATACTACTTTTAATAGCAGAACTATTCAACTCAATAAACATTTTATTTCTATTTTCTTATTCACCTGATTATGTCTAAAGGAAGACATAAACACCATCTTGACTAAGTTCTGTTTTTCACAGCAGCCGTGTTTGTACACTCTCCATCAATCTTAGTCAAGATTCAAAGCCACATGGATTTGATTAAAACAATAATACAACTGAAGAATTTAAACACAGCAAATAAAATTAGCATTAACCTCCATCCTACAAGGATGATGTCATTTAATGACAATTTTAAAATGTCTGCTAATTGTAATTACATAAAGATAAATCCTTGCAGTAGAGAATACAGTGTACTTAACCATGACAAATAATTATTGACAACAGTTATTCCAATCACACATTTATTAATTACAAGAAGCAGCAAAGTAAATCTTTTTTCCAGGAAAAATTGGTAGGTTTAATGCTATTCAGTTGAACATAAGAAATTCTGTAAGTGTCTAAGTACTAGAATATTAGCATAATATAAAAAACGTGAACCTTTCTTAAGCTTAAACGTAGAAATGTTGATGTGGAAGTGATGTTTTCCTTGGGGTATACAATCTCTTATATTCTCTTAATGGCCTATATCACCATTGCTTTGTAGTTAATGAATTTATGTTCTTCATGTGTTGCTCAAAACTGCTTCAGCATTTTTGGAATTCATTTAGACATTACTTCTTCAAGTGGGGAAGTAAAATGCTTAAAAGAGATAATAAGGTCAGTAGAGTAGGCTTATTTTATTTCATCAGTTGGCAGGCTAATTAGAAGTGACGTTTACCAAGCAGATCTAAAATCACATCTGCTTTGGCTAATTAGAAATACAAGTGTATCTAACTATGCCTGACTGCAAAAAGAGCTTAAGGGTTCCATTAGCTGCCCAATCAACTTCAGCCACTTACAGGAGAGGGCTAAAAATACTATCCAAATTCAACTGCTATTGGCTGTTACTATGAAAAAGCAAGAGCAATATTTTTTTTCCCAGCAAAAGGACTGCTCAGATGGCATTCTAAAATTAAGACTCACAAGCTCTCTTGCTAGTTTACCCTACAACAGAAAAAAATAAATTGTGGCTCTATAATGTGTAACATAAAAACACAATCATGTCATCAGAGACATCTACTTGTTCTTAAGGAAGGAAGGGAAGCAATATTGATTGAAAACATACTATTACTAAAGGATATATGATGATGGCATGGGCTTCATGGAACTATCATCAAATTATTTATTGGAAAGTTTAAGATTTTTTGAATTCTTGCATGGATATCAAATAAATGAATCAAATAAAAAATATCAGAAAAGGGAAGAAAGCGGTCTCAATACTTCAAATAATTCCTTTTTATCCCCTTAGGCCAGTGCTGTCAAACTGGTAGCCCGCAGGCCAGATGTGTCACGCACAGGCCATGCCCACCCCAGCTCCATGAAGGAAAAACCATCACAATATGTCGCATAATGGCAATGTGACACCGCAAGTTTGACATTGGTGCCTTAGGCACCCTGTTAACATAATTTTGTCCTATTAGTGATACACTGTGAATCCACCCTTAAAATTATCTTATATTTCTTATTGCTTGACTACTTATATCAGAAAGGCCCAAGAGATATGGACCACAATAGACCCCAAGCCAACTAGGCTACAGGTACAACAAAAAATAACTGAAAAGAGGAAGGCATCAAAGAAGGAAAAATGGCGAACAGTCACCATTTCCTAAGAGTAAAAGGGAGAAAAATATTGAATCCACAGTCAGCAACTGCATTAGAAGCACATATAATAATTCATTAAACTTGTATGCCACCAACTCTCAACAAATCTGGGATGATATAGAATCACTCTCTGTATAGCTCCTATATTCTATAAGATTCATATGCTTATATTTTTATATTTCACAAATGTCTTATTTTGGTGGGATATCACAGTGTTTTGAGACAGATTTTGCAATCTAAACAGAAGCCATCCTCTTATCCTTTTGAATGGACAAAAAAAAGAAAAATGATATATATTTAATGCTTGACTTACAAAATAGTTACAGCTAAATAAAATTTAAAGAAGAACTAACAAATGAATTTGAAAGCACAAGTTCAAAACCAATTATATTTTTTTATTCCAGAATTAGTCTAGCTGTACTATCATTGCATCATGTAGTCATGGTTAATTATTCTGCAAGCCTGGGACAGAAAGAGCAATAAATCATGAGCATCATTTGCCTAGAACAGAAGTGAGGCCCCCTAAAACATAAGACACAGCAGCCCCAGAGAGCAGGGCTAATGGAGATGAATGCTGGAGTTGTATTTCAAGAACAGCTGATGGTCATAGGCTTGGTACATTATGCCTAAATGAGCGCCTGTAAAGATAATTTAATGATTTCTGATTTACCTTCAGAAAAAAAATTGCCCTTCCAGAAGATGAAGAATCATAGTATAATTCAGATGCTTATATTTATATTTCATGTACATTTGATAACTGATGAAGTAGGAACAATCATCACCCTTGTTAAGTTTAACAAAGGAGAGGATTTGCAAAAGTTCAATTCCAGTTTTTCCAATAGTGTCTTTACAGACCTAAGTAAATACAGGCTACGAGGTATCTTCTATCAGAGTATTTATTTTTTCCAGAACACAAAAGTGCTGATAACATACAAAACCCTGCCTACAGTACCTATATTTGGAGCATGGGATTTTCCATCTTCTTGAATAACCAAGCAAAGAAGGTATTCCAAAAGAAAAAAAATCTAAAAGCTGGACAGTGGTATCAGCACATTTAATTAAAGAGCTCTGCACAGAAGGAGAACCACATTTTAGCATATCACATACTACATTTAAAAACAATTTGAGACTTATTGTTTAACCTGAATCCAGACAGTACAATCAGTTTGGGATTCAGACAACATGGTACCGTATTTTTCGGCATATAAGATGCACTTTCCCCACTCCCCAAAAAGTGGGTGAAAATTGCAGTGCATCTTATATCTTATAAACCGAATACAGCCGGTTTTGGCCTCCTGAGCTCCCACCACACATCCCATTTTCACAAAAAAACGGACACTTTTTAGCCTCCGGTTTAACACACACACACACCGCGTGTTCTACTCGCTCTTCCCAACCCCCAGAAACATTTTGCAGGCCTCCAGAACCCTCCATGCAGCCTGTATTCACTTTTTTAAAAAAGGCTGTTTTATGGGTAAAAACGGGCCGTGTGGAGTGTTCCAGAGGCCTGCAAAATGCTTCTGTGGGTTGGGGAGAGGGAATACAAGATGCACGGGGGGGAGGTGAAAAACGGTGAAAACAGGCCACACAGAGGGTTCTGGAGACCTGCAAAGTCTTTTGGGAGCCAGGAAGGGGGAAAACAAGATGCGTGCAGGCCAAAAACATTTTTTCTTGTTTTCCTCTTCTAAATCTAGCTATATCTTATATTCCAGTGCATCTTATACTCTGAAAATACAGTGTCTAACTGTAATAAAATACAGCATGCAATGGTAGCATACATACCTATTAATTTTTTTACCTTAGTACACCTTGGAACATTGGCTATAAAAATAATGGAATTTAAAATCTTTTCTTTATGTATTTACAAATAGCACTTAACTTACAACCATAATTGCACCCAAAATTTCAGTTGCAAAGCAAGACAGCTGTTGTGAGTTTTGTCCCATTTTATGACCTTGCACACTACAGTTAAGTGAATCAATGCAGCTGTTAAATTAGTAACATAGTTGTTATGTGAATAGGGCTTCCTGTTAACTTTGCTTTTCAGAAGGTTTCAAAAGGTGATCACATGACCCCAGGACGGCAACTGTCATAAATATGAATTGGTTGCCAAGTGTCTATTTTGATCACATGGCCATTGTGATGCTGCAATCATTAGTGTGAAAAACTGTCATAAATCCCTTTTTTTCAGTGCCATTATAACTTTGAACAATCACTAAACAAATGGTAGTAAATCTAGGATTACCTGTATTGGGTTTTGTAAATAGTAATGCATATTTATAGTTACAGTGAAGATTAAATAATCACACATAATTTGGCTGATGTGTATTGGTAATTTGACCCAAATTATATTCTGTGAAGAAAGGAGTAATCAAAAGATATTAAAGTATGTACGCTTTAGGGGTTATGTAGTACTTTTCAAAAAATATGAATTGTAAATGAAATATATAAAATAACAAGAATTTTATTTAAAAGTATGGCTCTATTTAAATATACAAGTAACTTTTAAATGACATTGGAATTAATATCCATGCTAGCTCATTATGTCTTTTGTGATTGTGACTTTTTGAAAAGCAGCAGAAATGAGATATATTGAAAATTATTATTCCAGATTGTATTTCCTCACTATAACAATTCACTTATCCAAAGATACCTTGTCTTTTACTGACTCAATTCACAAATTTTTCTTGCAGTTACCTTAAATCATAAACTAAACTTACAGACCAAATTTACACAACACAAAATTAAAACTCAAATTGATTCATTTGTATCTGTGTATATCATGTGTCTACATAGCCTATATAGGAGTGAAAAAAAAAGTTTCCAAGTTACATTCAGCTGTTGTACCAGTGGTCTGGAGTGGGAGACAGCAAAATAAATCACCATTCCTATATTTATACTGCTTGGTGACTTGGGAATAAAAGGAATTTCTCTAATGATTTATTGCCTTCCCTTTTAAGCCAGTTAAAAACTGTTTCCTTAATAATTTCCTCTATTAATTTTTTGAGTTCTTGATAGCTGAATTGGCTCCAGTGTTTGGTGAAAAACTACTGAACAGGATACATAAGGACTTTTTTACCACAGCTCTTTTATTCAATTGCAGTCCAAATGTAAGGCTTTTATTTTTACTCTTACTTCTTGGATGCTGCCATTTATGCATTTATCACAGGTTATGAAAAAAACCAAGTTTTGCAACACTTCCGAAGTTTATATACGGCTCCTGTGTTTTTCTCCTAACGTTTTGATTTAAAAAGAAATCGTATTAATTTCTTATACAAACGGGGATTCGTTGTGCTACAGTATTTGGTCCTCGGCTGCTTTTCACACTTCTGAAGTTTGTTCCTTATCAACTGATCCTCAAAGATTATTTAACTACTTTCCAGCCTACTCCCCCCCACCCCCAAAAAAGCTTCATCCCCGTACAAGTGCTACCAACATTAAGCAACCCTCGAGTCCGGGACTTAAAGCTCAGCTTCCACCTCATACTTTGAAGGGCGAAGCAGTAACAGCCCGCCTCGCCGTACTCACAGATGGTATCCGCCTCATCCAGCCGCGAAGCACGAGCACATCACCCAACAAGATGGGCTACCGAAACCCCGCCCATTGCCGGTACAGCCTCCTCCGGAAACCTACAAGCTCGACCCAAAAGAGAACCGCGCCACAGGCCGGGAGCTTCGTCATATGGTTTCAACCAATCAGAGAACCAAATCTTCTTTTTGTATGCATTCTGGGAATAGTAGTTTGCAATCCGGAGAAGCCATACCATAGCAATACCATAGAAACAGGAAATGAGTCACGCTGAGTGTCTCTGATTCAAAGAAACCGAGCGTGATGCATTTTGGTAGATGTAGTTTTTTCTGGGGTGGGTTACCCTTTGGGAGCAGTGCTGTATTGGGATTGTAGTGCGAGGTATTGGTTGTTCCGAGTGCTTCTGAATGAGATTTACCTTCCTAGAAGAAATAATCTTTGCTTCTTGCGCATGGCTTCAAACTAAAGAGCAGTTGACAATGTGAACTGAAAATGAAGGTTTTCCAAACAAAATTGATATGTGCGGCAAGTTCTCAAAGGGCTTTTTAACACTATCACAGCAGTAACCGATTATCTTTGAGTGGTTTTTAAATACAACAAAAAGTCCCTTTTTAAAATTCAACTCGTGACTTTAAGGGCACATATGTATAATTATCTTAACAACCAGAGGGAAGTACTTTGACATCATCTTTCCTGTTTGTTCAGTTTCTCAGTGCAACTTGCAATACAGCCTTGGCACTTCCTGCTGATTTTCCATCCCCGTAGTGTATTTGCTTGGCTTGACCAAGTTTAATTTCCAAGCCTAGGCTACGTAGCATGAAAAGACACACAATTTCTGTAACACTAATTTACAGCATCACAACAATACAAAACACTGGAGTATGAATAACAGTCATGCAGTTTTCCTACTTATTGATAGATTTCATGTCATTGTTTCTAGCTTTGTAAGATAGAAGACCCTAAAAATCTGGATAGTGTTTCTGGAAGCTTGAAAAAAGGATTTTTTAAAAAAATCAAATTATTAGCACACAGCAACAAAAAAATAACTAATCACTGTATATATTGAAGAATCAATTAATTTAGCATGACAGATGAATATTTTTTGAAGATGAATATTTACTGACTACTGAAATTTATCTGTGGACAACTGGCATTATTAGTTGTCTTCTGTTAAAGAAGTAAATGTCAGATCCATGAAATCAGAATGTAAATCAATCAGTTTGTATGCTTTTTACATTCTTAAACAGGATCTACATGAAGTAAAGTAATACCTTATACTTATGCAACTCAACAAACATGGGTCTGGTGTTTTTTAAAATAAAACATCTGCAAGCAAACAACAAAGCTCAGAGAGCACTATGGGCTACACAATTATTTTTACATGGACCCATATGAAATCACTATCAAATCATATATCACATTACCTTGGTATAAAAGTAGGAGAACATTCTGGCTCAAGGCGTGGATTCTTAATGAAATTCATTATTTTATATGGGAACAACCATTAACAATAATCAAAAGGAAATAGGCATATGCCTTCATAGGATGAGCTATAATAATCCTGGATCCCATTAATTATTGCACCTCCATACCTATCTCTGATTATAGTATTCCATTTCACAGAGTCCAGAAATAAGAATGTATGAGCCAAAGAAATTAAAAACAGGAGGTAAAGGGAGGGGCGGAATTACAATGCAATTTATGTGTTATAAATTTATAAATTGCCTTTTATTCTTTAGCATCTCCCTTTTTGCGTAGCGCATCTCCCTTCTTGAGGATGTTACCAACTCCATCCGACTCAATTTTCTTGGTCTTTTCTTAATTCATCTATTTATTTTCCCTTTATATCTGTTTTGATATTTGATTCCTATTCATTGTACCCTCGTGACCAATATGCTGGTTTTAAACAGGTCACCCACTTTTGTATTCAAGTAAATGTATTCATTTAATATCTATTTATTATTTTGATCCAATCCCTTTGTTACCTACACTTTTAAAACACTCTTGTTACCGCTTTATTCAACTTATTTTTAAGTTTCTCTTAATATACTCAAGTATACTAAGACTCAATTGAGGATGTTCAATAATAATTGAACTTCTAACAATTATAACAAAGTAGGCAGATGTACACTGCTCTTTTTGACTACATCATTTCAACTATTTTTTGCCCTCTTCACATTTGATACAATATCTTTTTCAGTTGTCACATTCATATTCTTATATGCTTTTTTTAAATCCACAATTTCTTATCCTGCATCATTTCACCAAAGATCCTTTTTCACAATTCACACCTTCTGAGGCACTCCATATATACTTCTGTAACAATCAAATCAATCATCATTTTAGATTCATGAAGAAGGAAAAGTAAATCTAAGACATGGGTATATAGAGCACTGCATTTTGTACTAATTATTGTTACCAGTTGGTCACCAAATATAGATTTATTTAGAGTCCATTGCAGTAGCCCAGAGAAGAGATGTGAATAAGCGTTACAAGGTTCTCACATTTCAGGTAGGGTTACAACTAGCCACCAACCAAAGTTGGCCAAAGGCACTCTGGGCCCCAATCTTTATCTGATCATTCAGCAGCTGTGAATTCAGGAGAGTCACTAAATATGGTCCCTTCATTAATGGTGCTTCCACCTCTAGAGACAGTGCCAGGACTAAAACAACATTACAATGAACAAACAGCAAGTCTCAGCTTTAATGTTTCAGCTCATTTAACTGCTTCCAGACACCAAAATCAGAATCTGACATCTGTGTCACAGGATAAATGGAGATGTACAATTGGGTATCATTCACACACTGGTAATATCACATTCTACTCCTACATGTGACATCAAGGAGATCTATCTCCAAGTCTATGTTTTTGCTCCATGATGGTACCAGAAACCTTAAAATCATTAATTTAATTCATAGTTATAAGTACTCTATGATTTATCTGGAACTTCAGGTTGAACAAATGTAAACAATTCATATAAGCCCCTGAGAAAAGTGTGGTTCTAGGACTCTTGGAGGTCTCCCAAGACCTTCTCAGGTTCCCCAAAATGAAATTATTTGCTAACCTATGTTGAAAAGTAAGACAACATTAAAATTCCATCAAACAATTATGAGAAAAGATAATAACAGTGAATGCATCATTTTTATTTTTTAATACCCTAAATCAGTGATGGTGAACTTATGGCACGTGTGGTAGAGGTGGGTCTCAGATTGTCGCAGCGCAGCTCCACCATGCTTCTCCATGGCTTTTCTTGCCATTGTTTTCAGGGAAACAAAAGTTTGTGGGAGTAACAAAAAAAGTTAAGGCAATTAATTCCAACTTCTCATGAAAAAAAAAGATCTCGCCTCATGGATGTCAGTTGCTTTTTCTGCAGAGCTGCTGGTGTTGTGATGCCCCATCTCACCACCGGCTAGCTGGTCTTCGGCTGTCTGGCACACACATGGGTACATGTGCGCATGCGCATGTGTGCACACAAGCGAGACTTGCAGTTTGGGCACTCGGTCTCTAAAAGGTTCGCCATCACTGCCCTAAATACTAATAACTACAGTATAACCCATATAAACAAAAGCTCTTTTATAGTATGAAGGGGTCCTGAAAGAAAAAAACCCTGAATATTTCCAGAGCTCTTGTCAGATGGGATGGGATGCTGTATTTGAGCGCTCAGCATTTTGTATATTATCTTTGGGTTGACATATGTTCGAAGAATGATTTGGTCATTCTTCAAGTTCATTATAAAGTTTTATTCATTAAATATGAAGCTCAGTCAACTGAACATTTAAAAATGTATCACAAATATTATTGACTGGCACTGATGGTTGATACAGGCTGCTGCCAGCATCCTAGACCAAGTATCTTCTTAAAATGTATGATGTTTTGAGTAACACAGTTTTTGGGAGTTCCTCTGGTGTTATTGCAAGAAGCTGTAATTTCTTGATGTACCTTGTCAAATTCTTGGATATGGTGCCAAGTGCCCTGATGGCATTGGGTATCACTGTCACATGTTTCATCCATAATTGCGTAGTTTCGATTGCTTGGTCACAATATTTTGTAATTTTTTTTCTAGTTCTTTTTCTTTGACTCTGATGTGTCCTGCTACAGCAATATCAATAAATTATACTCTTCGGTTTTTGAAGACTGTGATATCTGGCGTGTTATGTTCCAAATGATGATCTATATTTGAAAGTCCCACAAGATTTTCACCTTCTCATTTTCAACAACTTTTTCCACTTTGTGTTCCCATGACTTTTCGGATACAGGTAAGTCATATTTTTTTATATAATGACCAATGGAAGATGATGAGGATGAGGATGAGGAGGATGATTATCTCTTTTATCAATGAAACATGAAACTCAATCAACTGAACATTTAAAAATGTATCACAAATATTATTGACTGGCACTGATGGTTGATATGGGTTGTTGCAATAA
>JAEANM010021024.1:0-11961 GCA_017656035.1 Myanophis thanlyinensis
GATTTAAAAGCCACATTAGCAGTATAGCATTAACTTTTAACTATTTTACCCTTCAATTCTCTGTTTATACAACAGTAAAAGGAAAATGGCCTTCATCTAACTTAAAAAATGAAGGTACTTCTTTATGTAGATCACATGACGGACTAAAAACTTTTCTGTTTATCTGTGTGCCTGAGTTTGTCAATGGTCTGCCCTCCCTTCTACAAAGACAAGAATGTAAAGCCAATGTGCAATTGCTCTCTTGCAGAAAGAAGGGTTCTTAAGCTGCAAAACTAACCCATAATGCTCAATGAACCTAAGCTTTAGGCAGTCTAGTTCTTTTAGCAGACTTACCAGTGGGATCTCCTACAAATGAATCTGTCCACAGCAGTATATTCCTATTCCTTGCAAACAAAGCACATCCAGCCAACTCTACTAGGGGATTACCAGGAAACACCCCCCCCCCACTCACACAATCTACCACAATTGCGCTTACATGTGTCTGATGGGTTGGGATTTTTGGAGATGGGAAGAGGTAGGCCCAGAGGTGAAAGTCAGCCGGTTTGCACCAGTTCTATAGAACCAGTGGTAACAATTAAACCGGTTATTAGAAAAAAAAAATGTTTTTTTTCCCACTTTGCAGGGTTACATCCTGTAAATAAGGCAGTTGTTTCTAGACTAATCTTTATTGCCTTGCTCACAGAAATTGCCTCTCCTCTTATTACATTGTAACTGGTGAAGTTTAATTCTGTGCTTGGTGATGTGGCCTGTGGCCAAACCCTGTGGCCTTTAATCGTGTGACCACACCCACAGAACCAGTAGTAAAAAAAAATATTCACCACTGGGTAGGCCTTCAGTTATCTGGCAGATCACATGCTTCTTCCTAATGATCTTTATTTTTTAGGTTAGGCAAGACCACAAGCTGCATTGGTTGTCAGTGTGTTTCCAGATCCAATTTAAGGTGCTGTTTTTGACTTTTAAAGCCCTTTGTAGCCTTGGGCTGGGTTATTTGATGAATTGCTTGTCCTTGACTATATTTACTCATCCAATCAGATCTGCCAAGAGAGGCAAGCTGCAGGTCCCACATCTCAGGAAATGAGTCTTACAGGCAGGACCAAGGAGGGGCCTTCTCTACTGTGGCACCCATTTTATGGAACATTCTCTCCCCTGAAGTGAGGTTAGCTCCATCCTTCTCTATTTTCTAGAAGTCTCTCAACACCTGACTTTATCATCAGACTTGGGGTCTCAGGGAACTGTTGTCTGGTTCAAAACAACAACAACAACAACAAAGAAACCAACCAAGTCCACATGTGAAGATTCAAAATAATTGATTTATTGATAAAACCTATGCACAAGAATCTTCTCAATCTAATGATCAGCACCAAGTTAGAGTTAGATCAGTGTCAATGGCACTCAAGCAGGATTGGGCTTTGTGGCTATGTAGGGATTCTAGGCTGATGTGATCCCTCTTTTAACTTCTCCCCTGGCTCTGTCAGTCCGTCTTCTACAACTGATAAGATCTTGAGATGGCTCTTTTGCTGATCTCTCATGTGCACTTTTTAAATATATATGACTGTGTTTGACATATGTCTTTTATGCATTTTTGCTGTATGCTGCTCAGAGTCAGGGGTGGGTGGCCGTATAAATTTCCTAAATAAATAAATACAATGCAAGAGAAATTGCACAGAGGAGGGCCAGAAGGTGATATAGCAACATGTTTTTCTTTTCTTCTCCCTCTCATCAACCCTCCTTTCTTCTTCACCCTTGTACCTTTTTGAGTCATCAAGGAAAATATTCCCAGCTGAGCCCAGGAGAATGACCTCAGTCTTATGCTCACAGACTTTTGGCTGTTTATAGATGTATTTATTGCTTTTTGAGGGGAGAAAAGAGATGTAGGAAAAATAATGGGGCAGAATGGAATCATATCAGGCAGATAGGGGCAATGGGGCAATTGCTAATGTGATTCCCTTGTTGAAATAACCAGAAACCAAAACTCTCAGGTAAGATGGAACATGCTTCTAATTACATATTGACCTAGAAGCACAAGTTACCTTACTCTGGAAGCATTAAATGCTATCATCACCCCAAGATTAAAACCAAATCAAACCATAGGCTAGAATGCTACTGCTGCTCCTTTTTATGGACATTTCAGTTCCTGCTGTGTCCAGCATTCGTTATATGTCGTCAGCGTTTATGTCAGCAAACCTGAAGTATCACTTTTTGTACTATACTGTACATCTTCCATAGCTCCTAGGCTTTGCCATAAATAAGCCTCTTTCTGCCTGGCCCAGCAACCCTATGGCTCTCCCAGAAAGTCCTTAGAGCAGTTGCTTAAAGTGTCTTAAAAAGAAGTTGCTGGCATTTGCAGGAGAACTGCATGCTCAGAAAAATGTGACAGGAGCTGTTAGTTTGCTTAAGTCACGATGAGGCAGGGCAACTATGGCTAGGTGGGGTCTTAAAAGTTTCCTTCTTTAGCCTTTTCATCTGCACAGAGATTGCTGAGAAAGAAGGTGCTGTATATGTGTGTACATGTATGTCTTGTGTGTGCTCTACAAGAATGGAAAGGTGGCCCTTCTGTCTTACGCAGCAGGGAATGTTATATTTATAAAGTAACATATGATTAACTTGGCTGTGCTGTGTTCCAGTGAAGGGGAAACCATTTTAGGATTTTTTTTTGTAATTGCTATTATTTTAGAGCACCTTTTGTCAGTGTCTGTGTTGGGATATGTGAGGGTCATAGAAAGGTTTTGAACTTCTTCCTAAGGATAATTGCTGTTGCTTGGATGCCACTCCAACACCAGTAAACAGATACTAAACATCAAGTAAGAACATTGATTTGTTTATTATGTATTGGTATTCACCAAATGAATTAATCTGAGCAATGGAGTGTAAAATTTGGCAAAAGAGACCGAAAGAATCATCACTCGTGAGAATAATTATTGCAAATGTCTTTGCAATTCTGTTCCATCCCCAAGTATTTCTGAGCATTTGAATCAATCAATTATGGAACGGCAGCCACTGCATGATCATCCTCTCCATAGAGGTGAGTAGATGTGGCATAAAATAGTACATAAAACACTTACTTTTTGGTAAGGTGAATGGTTCATAAAGTAGCCCTGGGCTAAAATATGTTCAGATTAATTCTTTCTGGAATAACCAAAGGAAGACTTTTTTTTAAAGACTAGTCACAGATAATTTGTGAACAGAAAAGAGGCTACATTTGGTTGAATAATTTATTCAGTGTGAATAATTCACCCGGTTCAAGTCAGCAGAAAGACAGAGGAAAGAGTTTATTGAAATGTATGGGAAAATATAAATGATTAGTAATAACAACATATGCTCTGATTAATAAAGAAGGCAAACAAAAATGGCTGAAGCTAAAAATATTGTGTTGCACTTTGGTTTGCTGTGACATATTTTGATGCATTATATATTCTTGAGATTTATCTTATTGCAAGAGACAGGGAAAAGTATTGGTTAATGACTGAGTATTTTCCACTGCAGCAACAAAGAAGACCCCCCTGCCCGCAATAATTTTGGTAATGGAGTTCAGTCATTCAATACAGTTGGCAATGTAACTAACTACTAGGGGTGACATGATAGCAGTGTTCCAATATTTGGAGGCTGCCACAAAGAAGGGGGTGGGTCAACGTATTTTCCAAAGCAGCCAGAAGCCAGAACAAAAAAAAAAAAAAAAAATGGATGGAAACTAATCAAGGAAAGAGCCAACCTGGAACTAAGGAGAAATTTCTTAACACTGAGAACAAATGAACGGTGTAACGGCTTGCCTTCAGAAGTTGTGGGTACTCCATCACTGGAGGCTTTTAAGAAGAGACCGGACAGCCACTTGTCTGGAATGTATAGGGTCTTCTCCTTGAGCAAGTGGTTGGATTAGAAGACCTCCAAGATCTCTTCCAACTCTGTTATTCTGTTATTATTACTATCTATAAATTATGAAATAATATGAGAGTTGTGGTATGGTTTGATTATCTCTCCACTCACATTGTACATATCAGGGGAAAGAATCTTGCAATTCTTTTATTATTGGTTCAAAACAGGGCAAAATAGAAAAATAATGGGATTTCTGAGTAGGCACATATTTTGGAAAGCATCTAATACATTGCGTAATCTAATGGTATCTTAGTAGCACAAATCGTACAGACTGTCCTGTCTTATCCTTGGCTGTCCCTTGCAAATCACAGTCACTTATACATTTGACAATGAAACTTAGTGAAACTTTTGACAACAGCACATAGGTAAACTGCTTCACATATAATAAAAATGGCAAGGAAATGTTTCTTTTGCGATAGTTGGGGGGGGGGGACTTCAGTTAATATATATATATTGTTTTACTGAAAAACTCTCAACAAAGCAAAAGTAATGCCATGATTTGTTTGGATTCAGAGAACAAGAACCGCACAAGTATGTAAAATGTACATGCATTTCTAAAAATGAATAAAATGTTCTTATATCCATAGCAAACTGAAACTTCTCATGAAGATTAACAGACTCATCTTTACTGAAGTCAACTGGCAGTTTGAATGAAAGTTCTGGGTTGGAATCATTTGCAGTCACATGTATTAGTGAATAATGTTCACCAACATGAAAAAAATCTAGTATAGGTGACATTATGTTTTGGCAAATAAATGCTTATTTATTTGACGCCATTAGTTATTCTGATAATCCCCTGTTGGAGGCATTCAACAGCATCTAATTGTATGCATGGTACCGCATGAAAATTACTGTCTTCTCATAAAACTATTTTTGGTGTTTCCTAATATTAAGATAAACTAGTTCTTTAATGATGGCATTTTAAAAACTCTGTGGAACAAAAAATGTTAAAGAATGAGGAGAAGCTGTCTTCAGCAAGCTAAAAATCCTGCTGCTTCTCCTTATATATTTCATCACAACTTTTATTCTTTCTTAGTTCTTGGTTTTTATGAATGCCATTTCAAAGTCATGGAGCAAAGATGCCATCTATTTCTGAATCTTTCTTCAAACAACTCTTTCATCAAGCAATTAAACATGTCTTGCTTTTTCTTCTACTGTAGCTGACATAACATTTTTTAAAAACGTAAATATTCAAGAAGAATTATATATGGTACTGTATTCCTCTTTTTCTTTTTTCTCCTAGTGCTATGTTATACTGTAATGAAGAAATATAGTTCCTTCTTAGCCAGTTGAGATTATCCTAAGGTTAAAAAAAGGACTTTGCCTAAATATACTTTCAATGGAATCTGAATGATCTAAGAAATTTATCTACTTCATGTATAAGGCTATATATTACTAAAAAAATGATTTCCTACAGTTTTCTCACTAAAAGGGAACCTTTTAAAGTTGGGAAAAAGATGTAGACAGTTTTAATATGGTAGCAAGTATATATGATACACATGGTTACAAAAAAGCAAACAAAAATATATATTTGTTTGTGCAAGCAAATAAATGGTTGGTCATATCCAAAATAATAAAAAAACCTAATAATATGCATTTATGACACTTGTAGTACAAAACAAAACAATGCAAAACTAAAAAAAAAAAATAAGGAATTGTAATTGCTGCAGCCTTGGATGATTACAGTACAGCATATCTTGCTGAAATCAGCCAGCAATAATATCATGTTGGAAGTAGTAATTTTCTATAAGCTGTTGCAGGATGTGTCTTTCACTATAGTACAATGATTAACACAGGGCTAGAAAAATTCAGGTTCCACACACCATCAACTTTGGAAACTCACAGAGTGAATTTTGGTCAGTCATTTTCTCTCAGCCCAATATCACAGAGTTGCTGTTATGGGGATAAAATGAAGGAACATCACACATACAGAGTAAATTATGTTGCATTCTTGAAGCAAAGTTGAGATATAATTCAATAACTGATTAATACAATACATACATATGCTTGGACATCAATCGATCAGTCAGTATATATGCTGGATCTTAGAAGGCAATCAGAGAAAAAGTAGCCGAAGCTTCTCTAAGAGAGGGTATGTATGGCCAAGCAATCTTGGTTGAGAATTGTTCCACCTGTTTGTGAGATTTGAATACATTCAAGTGTTTAATTCTCCCATCATCTCATTCCTGGATTCACATTTCACATTAGGCTCTGGTTTTTCTCAACTGTTCTTGTCAAATTAGTCAGAATTACCTGAGTTTACCCAACACCATAAACCATAGCTTATAGTAAGCCAAAATGTAAGGGCTGCAAATTTAGGGCTGCAAATATCTTATGGTACATGCAGCAGCCAAAGCTATGCTGTCAGGGAAAGGCAGCTATGGTGGCACAGTGGTTTAAATGCAGGATTGAAGGCTAATTCTGCCGACTTCCAGCAGTTTGATTGTCACCGGCTCAAGGTTAGCCAGGCCATCCTGCCTTCCAAGGTCAATAAAATGAGGATCCAGATTGTTGGGGGTGATATGCTGACTCAGAGAAGGCTATAAAACACTATGAAATGGTATATAAGTCTAAGTGCCTTTGCTATTGCTACTCCAGAGTAAGGGCAGTTAGTCCAGAGTTCCTAAATTCTCAATATCCTCTACATCCTTTCTTATAATAGATGTAGCATGACAATGAAAGAAAAATTAAGGCTCTGTACCAACAGCAGTAACTCAAGCAGAGAACAATGCTACATAATATTTCTTCAATTTAATAGTTTTAGATTGTTAATATGCACCCATTTGTATGGAAATATGGAACATTTAGCCATTGATATCATTTAGCCAATGATAGCAATGACATGAAAATATTATGCAGAGATCTTGTTTTAAAGTGATATGAGCAACCTATTCAGTTTCATGCTACAACTTTTTTTTTCTTCTGCAGGAAACCCAATATGGTACATTGTCTTCCATTTAACTTTAGATTTGACTGCATGCTTGGAACCAGTGTAATTATTTTCCTGCCATGTAATTCTCTTCACTACGAAGCTGAGAAATCCCCAGGTTTACCTTGGCACTGTCAACATTGCCTACTGAAATGACGTGAAAGCGAACATGAATTTGTAAGTAATATTTAAATGTGTAAGCTGACTTGAACCAGATTTCCCACATGGTTACAGATGTCATGGTTTCCTGCAATGAATAGCATTTGGTTAAATATTTAAGTCAAGTGGAGACAAGTTATGTGTGCAGGGCATTTTTGTTGAAATGTGGAAGGGTTGCATTTTATGCCTTTGGACACTGTCCTGTCTTTGTTACTTACATTTTAATCACTTCGGACAAGTATTTTGTAAAACGCATTGGCATCTGATGCAAATCATCTGAATGTTTCCTTGAGGAGTGAGATGGACAGATCTCTGAACAAAAATATATCTTTCGTAGAAAATGATACCATTCAATGACCAGTGCCATGTAAACATTATTAAATTATCATTTAATAACTCCGTTTTCGGCTGCAATGGCTTCCTGCAACTCTCTGCCAGTGAAAACAGAGCTTGGGAGGGCTGCCCACGGTTCTTGCGAGGTCCACTTTTGGCTGCAATGGCCTCCTTAAACCCTCTGCCAGCAAAAATGGAGCTTGGGTGGGCCATGTGTGGCCCTCACAAACTCCATTTTTGACTGCAATGGCCTCCTGAACCCTCTGCCAGGGAAAACAGAGCTCAGGAGGGCCATGTGGGCTGGTCCTTCACTGTTGCCAGGGTGCCCCACAGATCTAAGACCCCGTGGGCTGGATTTGGGCCTTGGGCCTTGAGATTGACACCCCTGCTGTAGCAGATACACTCTGCTAGAGAGAATTTCCCTGAAGAGGGGCTACGGCATGAAAGCTCAGAGGACTAAACCTCTGGTCACAGTGACCAGCCCAGATTGGATCCTATATATTTACTCTTCTCAGGAGAAGTTTCTTCCATCAGATCAGAATGGAGACAAAGCAAAAGGAAGACTTTATTAGGATTGGGGGCAGAATCCTGTTTATTAGGATTGGGGGCAGAAAACAATTTGTTTCTACTTCTGCACTTTACTAGGAGATAGCGAAGCAGGTGACTTTGATGTTCCTCACTTGAGATTAATTTTATTTGAATCAGAATGAGTTATCTTCCCAATGAGGGGCAATCAACTCCATGTTTCCTCTCTACAAGCGAAGGGAATAGTACAATATTAATTGACTCAAAAGATCAAGATGTGACTTATTTCTCAGGAATTTCCCCCATCTCCACATAGTCACAGAAAAACAACATAATACTATGAATGGATGAATTAAAATGGAGGTCTACTTTGGAGCCAATTTTAGTAAAAGTAGAAGAAAAGGGGATGAATGATTTGGGGCAGAAAATTCAATTGGGGAGACTGTGCCCCATAAATGAATAACATGCCAATTGAATGCAATTGAATATTTTCTAAATGTTTTCGAAGATGCATTACAAGAAATGGCACACACCCATTCTTTAGATTTGTGCCCATCAGAGATTGATACAACAGTAAGCATTGTAGCATAACGAGAGTGTAGGATTAAAACAAAGGGCCTTTTAAAATATTTGTTTTACATTAAAACCCATTTTTTTTTAAAAAAAAAAATCTAGCAAAGATGCATTTGCAATCTTATAAAGATAGGAAAATATAGACCTTAAGCTGCTCTTTGCAGCTGGGATGAAGATGCTCGCTTGGCCTAGTAATTATTAGCTGTTGTTATTCCATCAGGATGCACCAGAGGGAGATGGAAAACTAGATCATTCCAGGATTTCTTGTGCAATACCAGTTCCAGCTTTTATTTCTAGATTCATCTATCCCTCCTGCTTTTAAGTTAAAGTAAAGGGTTGCCCCAAACAAAGGCCTTAAATTTCTTAAAATAAAATTTGTGCTTGAAATAATGGAAGGCTCCAGGTTTGTTTGTTTTTTTCTCAGCTCTTTATGCACAGAGGGCAATACTGGTAACTGGAAGTTGAAATGCTGACTAGTCCATGGTTGGCAGAAGGAAATCAGAAAGGCAAAAAGGAATGAATTAAAGATTTTGTTCTGGCCTAAGAGACTTAAAGGATTATTTCTTTGTAAAATAAAACTGACAGTTTTCCTATAATGTTTTTTTCCTGGCATAATGCACATGTTAATCCTTAATTTCCTTTACCAGACACAATATAATCCTTCTTGTACAACAAAACTGAAACACAAGTGCCACAGAGAGAACAAGACTTTTTATTCAGAACTTCAATAACAATCTCATTGTTTAACTACTAGCATTGTCCATTGTAATGGGAAACAAAAATGCAAGCTCCATAAATTAGCCTGATATATAGTGTATATTGTATGCTCAGGAGCTCTCTCTTATTTTAAACAAGAAAAAAATTCTTCAGGGCCTTTTTTTGATTTCCACCAACTTCCTCATGGAATAATATTTTTATTGTTTTTTTAAAATGCATTTATTTAGGTGATGGCTTGAATACGTCCATGGAATTTTCTTGGCAACATCTTCAGAAGTGATTTGCCACTGCTGTCTTCTTAGAACTAGAAGTGAGTATGACTGACCCAAGGCCACCCAGTTGATTTGTGCTCAAAGTGGGACTAGAACTCACAGTCCCCTGGTTTCTAGCCTAGTATATTTAACCACTGCACCAGATTGGCTGATTGACTGTCATAATATTTCAAAGTGACATACCATTTTGGGGCATTCCAAACAATTTATTTAAACTTTATACATTCCTAAGATACTTCTGGTATTATTTTTTCCTATAATTTTCAAATAAGCAAAAAGATGCATCATAAAAGTAAAGATTTCTCCTGTCCAGTCATGTCTGACTCTAGGAGGTGCTCATCTACATTTCTTAACTAAGGAAGCCAGTTTTGTCTGAGGAGGCTTCTGTGATCATGTGACCAGCAGGACTATGCAGTATGCTGAGGCACACAGAACACAGTCATCTTCCCACTGAAATGATACCTATTTATCTACTTGCATTTGCAGGTTTTCAAATTGGTAGGTGGGAAGGAGCTCAGGTAAGCAACGGGAGCTCACCTTGTCCCATGGCATTTGGATTTCAAACCTGGTCTGCCAGCTAGCAAACTCAGTGTCTTTAAGTGCTAAGCCATTATAAGCATCTTAAAATTGTGTCATGATGACACAGCTTAAATAGCTATGACCAATGTTGGGATGTAAGTACAAAAGGGCAAGTGCAAGTACAAAAATAAAAAGTCATTTTGGTATCACAATATGCATCATCTTTCCTTTCTCTTTATTTGTGGTTGCTTGTGGTTGTCTGTAACATAGTGGACTCTTATCGAGTCCAACATCCTATTTCCAGAATGGCTAATCTGTTACCTATAGAAAGGCTGTAATTTTTTTTCATTTATTGTTGAATGGACTAATATTCAGATATTATTTCAGATATCAAAACTAATATACAGTAGATATGTTGTAGATGTAGAAATCCAGATATTCAGTGCATGGGAAAAAAGAGTGTGGTTTTTACTGAATCATATCTAGTGGTTATCCAGCTAAGATACAGTGGTCAATATCATAATAATTTGATAGTTTTATTTTCCATGAATTTGATTAAGCCTCCTTTAAAGCCATTTAATTAGCTTGTGAGTAAAACTATTTGAACTTTGCAAAGCCACCTGTTGAGAAGACTTTACATTAATAGTCATCAACATTTTATGTATATCCTGACTTTTTCTCCACTTAGCTCCATGTATTTTGTTGGCTGTTAACATAGAAGGAAATAAATGATGAAGCTTTATCATGTTACTGTTTGTTTGTTTATTTATATGCTCCTATCCTCTAATTATTTTGTTTCTCTTTTCCTGGAAAAGGGCAATGGGTCTAATACTATTATATCAAGGTCACAAAGATTTGGATTCTTTATTATTGTTGTTGTTCAGTCACAAATTCATGTCTGACTCTTTGTGATTCCATGGACCATAGCATGCCAGGTGCCCATCTCCTCCACTGTCTCCTGGAGTTTGCCCATATTCATGTTCATTGCATTGATGACACTATCTAACCATTTCATCCTCTGATGTCCCCTTCTTCTTTTGCCTTCAATATTTGGACTATGAGACCCACAAAACCAGATAGCTTCTCATTTAATCCTTGGTTAGCCCTTTCATCCCACAATACCTGATGGATTTGTGGTGAGAATAAGTCTGGGGACTTAATAAATTCCCCCAGAGCTCTTTTGAGATGAGACAAAGAAGGAAACTTAATAGAAACCAAAAAACAAAAAGGGGAGAAAAAAGCTTTATGCAAGGATCTTTCTTATTCATTACTATTACCATACATCAGAAATGATGGGCAAGAACTTCATCTTGGTTTATTTTTTCATCCCAGTTTTTTTCTTACCTTTCTGTTCCAGTTGGCTTGATTTGTGAAAATCAATTATGCTAACTATCAAGGGGATCTGAAAGAAGACATAGATGCCAACAGATTGTTCTCCACACATTTTGAGAGCAATCTTTTTATTCTGAGATTCATTCAGATTCTCTTCTATCATTCTTTGCTCTGATTCTCCAAAGCTCTTCATATCTCATATTTTTTTTCATTCCAATAGAAATGTTGAATCTAGTTCGAGAAAGCCACTGACCATAGTCATATCCTTTACTTCCAGCATTAGTTGGAATAGAACCCAGACAGGGAAGAGTATTAGTCTTTGCCTCTTCAGGCATGATGGCATGTTTCTCTAGTCCTGGAGAATGGTTTCTTCTTAAACAATATGTATCCCACTCTCAAAGTTTATAAAAGCTCTGTCCATGTAAGTTTGCTAATGTTGAGTGTTATGTGCATTGAGTGTGTGTGTGTGTAGGAATGGACGGATGAGTACAGGAGCTGCTTTGCTATAATTCTTTCTCACCTTTGTGTGATGAGTACTATTTTGTGTGAGAGCATTTATGTTGTTGTAAATTGAGATATTCAACATTATGCTTAATCTGATTTTTTAGAGGAGGAAAATGACCATTTCATAGGTGAAGTATCAGGCAGAGGAAATGGAGTGGATCATAACATATTACTATCTGTCTGTCTGCTTGCCTACCCATCCATCATCTATCTATCTATCTATCTATC
>JAEANM010021025.1:0-11960 GCA_017656035.1 Myanophis thanlyinensis
AACCTGACAACGTTTTAAGCTAGGTGAACCTCCACTCCCAAGCATGGGAATTCTGGGAGTTGAAGTCCATAAGTCTTAAAAAGTTGCCAAGGTTGAGAAACCGGGGTGCGGGGTGGTGCTCAAAAGAGAGAGAGAGAGAGAGAGAGAGAGAAACCGCGGGAAAAGCGTAACCTGCGTACCAGAAGCGCGTTTCTCCGCCTCGTCCATCCAGCTGGGCCCTCCGGATGAAGCGAGGCCGGCCAGGTAGGCAGACACCGGATTGCAGAAGGCTGCTGGGCTTATCTAGCAGCCGACTCCTCGCCCTTCGCCTCCTCCGATTTAGGCGTCCCTCTTGCTTTTTCCTCGGGACGTTGAAGAAGCGACTGGCGGAGAGGCGATGGCCAGCCGCGGACTGGAGCCTGGCCGGGGAAGGCGGGAGATGTACAAGCCGTCTGCTGCTAGCTTGGCTCGGTAACGGTTGCCCCCGTGGCCGCGTTCCAGCGGGCGGCCCCTCCCTTCGCGCCCCGGGGCTAGTCCGAAGGCTGGCTGGGAGAAGCCGGGCCCCGGAAAGCGCAGCGATGGTCCGTCGTTCCTGTTCATTCACCACCAGTGTTTCATGCAGACCAAGATTGAAGTTGGGTTATTTATTTGGAGGGGGGGCAGCTGCCCGCCCGCCCCCCAAAAAACCCCAATGCGATCCTGAGCTGCATGAACAGAGGGGCAGAATCCAAAGCGGAGAAGTGGATACTCCCCTTTTATAACAAAGCCTGAGTAGTTGTTATAGTAGTAGACCCACTAAGGCTGCTTGGGAGTATTATTATTATTATTATTATTATTATTTAAATTTATATACCGCCTCTCTCCCAAGTAGGGACTCGGGGCGGTGAGCATCCAGCTTTGGTTGCCATCATGTGAGGAAAAAAATATGAAGAACAGTTGCAGGAATTGGGTGTGTCTGGCCTGGTGAAAAGAAGGAGTAGGGGAGACGGGATACAAGAAGTAGGGGTGACAGGATAGTGGTGTTCCAGTATTTGAGGGGCTGCCACAAAGAAGAGGGGATCAATCAATATGGAGGGGATCCTCTAACTTATGATTTGTTGCTTGTATCTTTTCGATTTATATCGCTTTATTTAATTTCCTAGTATGATTTGATTGCTTATTTAGTATCCTATGACTATCCCTGTTGTATCTTATGATTCTTGATGAATGTATCTTTCTTTTTATGTACACTGAGAGCTTATGAGCTGAAGACAAATTCCTTGTGTGTCCAATCACACTTGGCCAATAAAGAATTCTATTCTCCTACTCTACTCTACTCTACTCTACTCTACACTACACTACACTACACTACACTACACTACCCTCTTTCCCAAAGCACCTGGAGGCAGGACAAGAAGTAATGGATGGAAACTGAACAAAGAGAGAAACAATTTGGAACAGGAGAAATTTCATGACAGTAAGAACAATCAACCATTGCCTTCAGAAGTTGTGGATGCTCCCAACAGTAGAGGCTTTTAAGAAGAAGTCAGACAGCCATTTGTCTGAAATGGTATGGGGGGAGTCTTCCTGTTAGAACAGGATTGGACCAGATGGCTTCCTTCCCACTTTGTTGTGGCAGCGCCAACTGTCCGCAGAAGGTGTGCAGAGCTCTGAGGGTTAATGTGGTTGGGATGTCCAGAAGCAAGTGGGGTTAAACCAGAGGTGAAATTCAGCAGGTTCTATCAGGTTCGCTAGAACCGGTAGTAAATTTTCTAAGCAGTTCGGAAAACCGGTTGTTAGAAGAAATCTCCTTTTGTTTTTTTCCACTTGACAGGGTTAATCCTATCAGGAAGGCAGGAAAAAAGACATTCTGGTGGTGTTTCTAGCTTAATCTTTATTGCCCTGCTTACAGAAACTGCCCAGCCAGTCACATGAACCCACCCCCCAGCCATGCCCACAGAACCAGTAGTAAAAAAATTTGAATTCCACCACTGGGTTAAACCCTCCTCCCCACAACATTAGACCTTGATGACATGGAATATCCATGAGGTTTTTTCCATTAGGTCAAGCGAAAATGAATTCAAGGCAGAGCAAATGCAGCCATCAATCCGGGACTATAAATCTGTAAAACTGTTAAGTCTTTTCATGATAGTAAGATACTGCAGTCTTCTTTTTCCAATGAATCCAATGTTTAACATCATTCAATGAATGTTCAATGAATCCAGGCTCTTCTTCTAACTGATAAGCTCCAAATGCTTGGAATGAAAAGCCGTTAATATCTTTAAATCTTTTTTTAAAAAATAAAATGTGTTATTGTTTCCAAGGTAACAGAAAAAGTAAAAAAGACCCAAAGATAACATACATTATCAGAACAATGCAGAAGAAGTGCTTAAAAAATAAGTGAAAAAATACAACAGAAAAAAAATTAAAAATATAGAATACACGGTAGTCTTGACTTGCTACTGCTCCTTTGTGCTGTTTAGAATTACAACAGACTAAAAAAGGCTACTTAAGAGCTATCTTTGAGATTGCATTTCAAGTGGTTGGCAAAACGGCAGCATCCTCTATGGTCACGTGACAACAGTTTGTGAAGGGTTTTTTGTTGGTTTCCAGCAAAAAATGTCTATTGGATATACATGATTCACTTATGAACCACATGATTCACTTAGCAACTCTGTTGTTATATAACCATGGTAACTTGCTTTACAATCATGGTAAAAGTGGCTGTAAAATCTAGTCCTATCACATAGTGCAGGCTCAGTTGTGATTGTAAGCCGAGAATTACCTGTAACAGGTTGCTACAAAAGTAAATTTTCTGAAACTTGCTACTTAGGAGTGAAACCTAGACTTTGTATGGATAAATATAATGAATTACAGATAGTACTCAATTTAGCACCACAAGTGAGCCAAAAATTTTTATTATTAAGCAAGGCAGTTTTTAAGTGAGCTTTGCTCCCATTTTATGACCTGTTTTGCTACAGTTGTTAAGCAAATCACTGTAGTTGTTAAGCGAAGCACATGGTCATTAAATGAGCCTGGCTTCCCACATTGACTTTGCTTGTCAGAAGGACATTGCAATTGTCCTAAATACATGCCAGTTGTCAAGCGCCCAAATTTTGATCATATGACCATGGAGATGCTCGTAAGAATGAAAACCAGTCTTGAGTCACTTTTTCAGTGATGTTGTAACTTTGAACGGTCACTAAAATGATTGTAAGTTGAGGACTACCTATATGGAATTTATTTACACAAAATACTGTAGCTTAAAAAAAGCATGGTAGTTACACGCACTTGCATAATGATTGCATGAGACAGTTATATATAGAATTGGAACTGTTTGCTATTGTAACCACATATTATGCATTAATACCTTTAAATCTTATTACTCTTCCTAATGCCTTGTAACAAATTTTATGTTAAACCATATCAGAACAACTGTTGCATAATCTTTTATCAGTTCATACTTCTAGCCAAATGGAGCTGCTGGCCAACCTTTTCTAAACCACTTCTGTGTCCAATAAACATTAAAAATCATAAGAAGGAACCTTTAAGACACTTAACTATTGATTATTAATATAAAATATTCCATCTCTTCTCTTCGTTACAAACAACCAATATCAATCATCATCATATACTTTAATTGTCTAAAGAACTAGAGATTTGGAATTGTAAAGTACATTTTTCAAAAGTAATAATAATTCAACAGTTGTAGACCTGGCAACAAGTCTGGACCAAACTACGAAATCAAATCTATTGCCTTTCTGCAGTCCAAATGCTTTTTGCAATAATAAACCCCAGATGGTTTAAAAGTTTTGTTGGCAATAAGTTGAACTAAAGTGCAGTGTTATTAATCCAAAAACTTTTATACGTACATAGATACATGAGTTTGTAAAGTAACCCAAAGTATAAAATTCATGAAATAAGAATCAACATCATACTTCTTTATATGTCTAGCAGCCTTCAGTGTTGGAAATACAACTGAATTTTGACCAGAAGAAAGAACCAAGACATTTAAAAAGTTAACATAGTTCATATAATTTTCATTTCCTCAGTTTTAAATTCCACAAAGAAAATAGAAGGGAAAACATACGATTAGTGATAAAACTGAAGATTGAGGACGTTAAAATTTCCATTATATAAAACTCATCATGGCACAATTAGAAGGTTTGTCCTTCCCAAATGCTAAAAATCCATTAAAGATAGTAACAAAGGAATATGTTTCAGTATATATCTCAGTCTTAAAGCAATGTTCATTTTTTGCATTTATCTTTAATCAGGTAAGTTGTTTTTAATCATCACTTTGTATCAGTGTTGATGTGAGGCAGGGGCAGATGTCAGGGCTGTCAATAATGTCAGAAGGTGATTTATTTATATGCATCGCAAGAGCCAGTTTGGTGGTGTGGCTAAGACATCAGGTTAGAAATTGTGGGACAATGACTTCTAGTCTTATGTTGGACATGAAGCCAGCTGGGTGATTTGGGACCAGTCACTTTCTTCTCAGCCCTGGGAAGAAAACAATAGCAAATCACTTTCTGAAAAAAACTTGCCGAGAAAACTGTTGACTTCTCTAGGAAGTCTCTAGGAATTGGACAAGATTGAACAAAAGGGAAGAAAAAAATGCATTGTATACATGTTACAAAGGAAGACAGCTTCAATCACCCATTTGTATCTGTTATATTGACATTGGTATTGGACATCCTTAATCTTATTTTGATATAAAGCAGGTATTCCTTGACGTTTTGTTACCAAAAGATTTAAATGCAGTGCTTTTATATTCATATGAGGTCTCAATTATTGTTTTAAATTTAAGGCATGGTAATTCAATCTCTGGCTTCCAAAAAGATCTTGAGAAAAAATACTCCATAAAATATGCTTAAATGCAATAGTGCACTGGAATAAAACTTATGCTGTACCTATAAATAATACGATTGTTTCCATTGGAAACCACCTATTACCCCAACATATTGTGCACATTTTTATATCAATGTTTTCCCCTATACTCACAGGTTTTAAGTGTATAGAAGTGTAATTCTCATGCTATGCATTGCACACAAAGTACAATCCATAATAATGGTTGTAAGTAGAAATGTTTTATAGCCTATAAATAACAAACAAAAAAATGTCGTGTTTCCACACTTGTGTGGCATCTAATAAAATTTCTAGCAAAATTTGATAGAAAAACATTGTTAGCGTGTTTGCAATTCTTGTTCCTTTTTATGCCTTATTTTATTTTATATGTTCTACTTTGTGGATTGTATCCTCTAGGTTTTATTTAGTAAGACTTACTTGAACTGGATCACTGACCTGTAATAAAGAATTGGATTGGTTTGCATTGGATTGATTATTTAAGTAATCTTTTGTGTCATTGTAGAGCAGTATGGAGTTAGCACTGAAGAAAATATATGGCAATCATTAGGAAAACATGAACTCAGGAAAACAGGAAGGTGTAAGAAAAATACTTAAGATTGCCTTACCTAGAGTTTCTTTGATGTAAGAGAGAACAAAGAATTGCTGTCAAGCTTTTGGTATTATTATAGTCTAAATCGGACTACATCTTATCTGTACATTGCCCAAAGTCAATGAGGGAGATGGGCAATTTAAAAAATTGATAAATAAAAATAAATAATAACGAACACTATCAGAGTTTTAGTATTTCTTGTATCCGTCACTAATCCTGGTTTGTCTCCAATGGCTTGTTATACTTCATGATTATACTTCAGACCATGAATAGCTTACTATCCTGTTTGTTGAGAAATATGATAAATCTGGAATTAGGCATTTCAGAACTATTTAGTATCTGGGGAAGAATTAAGAATTAAATGCATACAGTGGTACCTTGACACTCAACTGCTTTGAAACTCATAGAATTTGGTACTCAATGCATTTTGACATGAAAATTTTGTTCTGGTACTCATCATTTGTTTAGTAGTCATCGCACAAGCTAGAAATTGTTGATGTTAGCTGCCTTATGGGGAAAAATTTGGTACTCGTTATTTTTGGTACTCATCATGCTTCCTGAAACCAATTAACAATGAGTACCAAGGTACCACTGTATTTGATTATCTGAAAAATAACCTGAAATCTTTAAATGGTAGCATTCCCTTCTAGAAGTTTATTATCTTTGTATCAAGGATTAAATTTATTTGTGATACGATTGATTTTATTGCTATTTATTGATGGGCCCATTCATTTAAATATAATGTTATTGTCATTTAATGTCGTGAATCAGCATGAGCTATGTCAGGAGTATGCAGAAACAATTTTAAAATATAAATAAAATAAATGCTATTAAGGGAAGTCGCAATACTTGTAAGCGGAAGATAACTTGTCACTTGATTTTCAGACTTTTTGACACACAACCAAATAATATCTGAGGATATTATCAAAGCAAACATCTTGGTCGAAGGCTGAGGCTTTTCTTGTTTCTGAGACAGTTAATCAAGAAGAAAACGTTCGAAAGAATACAGTTAGGAGAACAATAGTCTTTTCCTCATTCTCTTCTTTACATTATTCTGGATTGGATTAACTGGATTGGACACTTTGACAACTTCATTGACTTAAGAGAACTTTTTCATGAAATGTAGCTTCAAGTAAGAAATAGTAAGGAAGATGATGGTCATGCAAGCCAAGGCCACGTGGTTCTGCCATAACCCCCATGTACTTGCATCAATTCCTTGGCTTTCTAGGTACTGTTCTCCAGTGCACCTAGAAAGAAATACAAGAAGAGATTTTTAATGGACTGCTTCAAATACCTCGGTGTGCACATCTCAGAGGACCTGTCATGGACCTTCCATATCAATTCCATGGTAAAAAAAAGGCTCGACAACGTCTCTTCCACCTCAGACGCTTGAGAGACTTCAGACTTCCACTGAAGGTGCTTAGGAACTTCTATTCCTGCACTGTAGAGAGCATCCTGACGGGCAACATCACAACCTGGTTTGGGAATAGCACCATGCAAAACAGACAAACACTACAGAGAGTGGTACGCTCAGCTGAGCGCATCATCCGCACCAAACTCCCCGAGCTGCACTCTATCTATAACAAACGCTGCCGAACCAAAGCTAAGAAGATAGCGAAGGACCCCAGCCACCCCAACAATACAGTAGACTGTTTACCATGATGCAGTCGGGAAAGCGCAGAAAGAATGAGAAAAAGCTTTCCACAAGCAATACGGACACTAAACCAGGAACCACAAGAACACTCAGGACTACAACAGGAACCATGATTGTATCTACATATACATGATGTACCCACCTTCCCAACTATCCCTAACTTATTTCCTAACTTATTTCCTTCTCTACCACTCCCATTTTGCCTTAACTTACTTGTGGTCGTGGGCGGTCGTGTAAGCATTTCACTGCATATCATACCATGTATGACTGTGTATGTGACCAATACATTTGAATTGAGGGTTGAAATGAGGGGGTCCTTGGTGCTCTCTGGCTTTGGTTGTTTTCTTGCAGAAGTTTCATAACCGAAACTAGGTGACAACATCATCAGCACACCTCGTCTGGGTAATGGAATATATGCAAGAATATTGAAAGGACCTAGGATTACAACATGGATGTGGCCACCTCGTACCCATGGATGTGGATTAGTTTGAGGGCAGCCTAAAAGCCGTCACATAGTAATATTGTAAAATAAGGCTAGTCATGGGATGACCCACTTAATAGCTGATATGATTTACAACCATAATTCCAAGCTCAATTATAATTGTAAATTGTTGGTATTTATCAGTGCCAAGTCTACATAGGAAAATATATTCTGTGTGACCTGATCAGACTTAAGGTGTTTTCTTCTCCTGGTTCCCACCATAAAGGATTCAAGACTTCGTTAACAATAATATTAAAAGGATTATATACTGTACGTCACTTCTTTCATTTATAATATCTCGTTACCAGGTTTGCCTCAAGTTTTTAGGACTAGGCAGAGCTGAGAAAAGCAGAGATCATACTTACGGCTGAATTGTGCTAACGTCTGTGCAATTGGAGATGTTCCTGTGTTGATTTGGTTGGAAATTGCAGAACTGGAGGCCAACAAATTCATTAATCTGCAATGCCTTGGAAGATGAGGAAACATAACACAATAGTGTTTTTTGAAAGCAGACCCAAAAGAGTGCATTCAGAAGAATTACACATTATGTGCATTAGACTTACAATATTCCCATTGCTGTTAAAATTGCCCTTTTGGTTATATGTTTTAGCTGCACTGGGACCATAACCCATAAAGATAAATCAATATTCTCTCCTTGTATTATTAAACTCATAAAATCACAGAATAGAGATTTTGAGGTCTTGAAAGGATTTGGGGTTTTTTTGCTATTCAGTAACACAATTGTGGGCTATATAGAATGTTTGTGCATCCATGGATGGATGGAAAGGTACATATTAGTCAATTCTTTTCAAGATGATGTAGCACTTACTGTCATGCCATATCGAGGAATGCTGAAGTACTGGAGCCAAGAAAGCCATGACAGAATACTGGTGAGATTTACCAACAACCCCGAGAAAATCTGCAGATAAAATCAAAGATGCAAAATTAATTTAAAAAGGAATGTCATTTTTGAAACTATAAGCAACAAACGATCAAACATTTCTTGGAATGTTAAAGGCTGTTCTATTTTCTCAACTAAATCCTTTCGCTTCCTTCTGCGTGTAGTATCTTCTGCATCCCATCTTGGTTTTCTTCAATCTATTTATCATCAAACTGGTGGTAACAGAAATGCCCGTATTTGGGCATGCTGGCTGGATGTTGATATGTAACATACCTGAACAGCATGATGTGGGGTAGGGATGTTCCATGGGGTGTGTGGAGCAAATGGTTAGGGTTAATATGGAAGTCACAATCGTGCAATGGAAATACTATTTTCTTATGTGTGTTGTGGCAACAAATTCCAAAGGAAGGGGTTTTGATTCCATGTGTCAGGGTTTCAAGTAACAGCCAAACGAAATCAAAACTCCAAGGTTCCTCATTAGGCATGTCATCTTGGCACAGCTGGTGAAAACCCAACTCTAAAGCTCCCCAGGTTTACCCTACCCAATTCAAAACCCAAAGTTCTCACCCCCCCCCCCATTACACACAGCTATCACATTCCCCAATCAGGTCACCCTCCCAAACCCAGATGGCTCCCATCTACACCCCTCAAGGTGCTGGTAAGAGTGTCCTCTGTTCCCAGAAGAAAGTTAGTTAGTTAGTTAGTTTATTAGATTTCTTAACCGCCACTCTCCCAAGGGACTCGGGGCAGTGTACAATGAACTAAAAAACAGACTTAAAATACAAATAAGTTTAAAATATAAATTAAAAGATTAACAATTTAAAACGATATAAAAATTTAAAATTTAAAAACTTTTAAAAATCCAATCAACCCCAAAATTAATGTTCGGCCAGACCGGCCTGTTGGAACAAATGGACTTTAATGCGTGCCGGAAGGTCCGCAGGTCTGTAATAGTCTGGATCTCCGGGGGCAATTTGTTCCAAAGGGAGGGTGCCCCCACAGAGAAGGCTCAAACCCTCAGGGCTGCCAGACGACAACATCCAGGCAATGGGACCCCAAGGAGGCCCACCCTGTGGGAACGTACTGGCCGGTGGGAGGCTGATGGTGGCAACAGGTGGTCCCGTAAGTACCCGGGTACTTACGAATGTTATTTTGGCTACACATTCCCCCCTCTGCCTCGCCCCTCCCTTTCCCACAGCTCCATCCAGCCTCGCTATGGCAACCCTGAAGACATTCCAAGATGACTCCGGGGTTGGCACCATGGTCGTGGTGGTTGACCTCTTGGCTACCTCTGAAGTTGGTCAAAGTAGCCTTTAATGAGACATCTGTTCAAGGTACTCACAATCATAAAAACAAAGCTGATAGTCATCAGAAGATTGGCGACAGCCACCACATTGTGCCCTGTAGCAATAGCGAGTGCCATAGAGGTTGCCGTGTAGGATACCATCATCAGAGTGAACATCATTATAAAGAAAGATTCTACGGTGGATTTCAGACCTTGAGAACAAGAAAAGCAGGATTGAGATGTCCATCCTATTATACTGCCAAACGTTATTTTACCCTGAGGATTACATTTTTTCTTTGTTAAATAATTCCATTTGCATAAAGATGCCTTTTAGTTTTTATAACATCTAGAGTTTTATAGTTCGGTTTTATAATATCTATGCATGACACATTTGTTTGCAGATATATTTTTCCAGATAGGCAAAAGATGATCATAAACCTACCTAGCATGAAATAAACTATGCAGGTGAAAATTATGCTAGGTAAAGTCCTCATGGGTATTAAATCGGCCATTAGTTTTGAAAAGAAGTATGCAGAAATTCGATAGTATCCGCTGATATATTCGTGTCTATAACAAAACAGCCAAAAAAAAAATCAGATACTCAATTCACTTTCACACACTAATAATAATAGATGTGTCATGTATGAATTGCAGCAGAATGATCATTCCTTGGAAATTATCCTGACTGGAATAATGTCATTTGCAAAAGATCTACAGTTTTTAGTTTGAGCTCTTACAATCAGGGTACACAGTATACCGAATAATAATGTAACTATTGTTTATGGAATAAATCATAAGCTGTATTCACACACTATACATAAAACGTATTTCAGCATTTCAAACCTCTATGGCTGAATTCATAAGCTAGATAATAAATAAACTAGATAGATAAATAAAGCAATAAAGCAATCAAATATCACATTTTGATATATCCTAATAATATTATGGTGGACGTGGTGGCTCAGTGGCTAAGACGCTGAGCTTGTCAATCAGAAAGGACGGCAGTTTGGCGGTTCGAATCCTTAGCGTCACATAACGGAGTGAGCTCCTGTTACTTCCCATTACTTGCCCCAGCTTCTGCCAACCTAGCAGTTCGAAAGCATGTAAAAATGCAAGTAAAAAAATAGGGACCACCTTGGTGGGAAGGTAACAGAACTCCGTGTGCCTTTGGTGTTTAGTCATGCTAGCCACATGACCACGGAATCATCATTAGACAGCACTAGCTCTTTGGCTTAGAAACAGAGATGAGCACTGCCCCCTGGAGTCGGGAATGACTAGCACATATGTGCGAGGGGAACTTTTACCTTTTTAATAACAATATTGATTCTAATCATAAATACCCATTCTTACACTATACATATTTAACCATTATTTCTGCAAAAACTGTGATTCCTTTTAATTTAAGCCATTTCATATCTGCCCCTATATATATTTAAAATTACAGATTAAAACCAGCATTCCAAACTTATTTAGCCAGACCTTTGGTTTCAGGAAGACTTTGTTTGTTTTTTATTTCTTCCATATCAGTTATGCTTGCCAATTTGTTTTTAATGAATGTTTTGAATGTTCTCTTGTCTACTCATGGAGCCGTGGTGGCGCAAATGGTTAGAATGCAGTATTGCAGGCTATATTCTGCCGACTGCCAACAGTTTGATCCCAGCCAGCAGTTCAGTTCTGACTGGCTCAAGGATGATTCAGCCTTCCATCCTTTTGAGGTCGGTAAAATGTGGACCCATATTGTTAGGGGTAATATACTGACTCTGTAAACCGCTTAGCAAGGGCTTTAAAGCATTGTGAAGCAGTATATAAGTCTAAGTGCTATTGTTAGTACTATCCAGAATTATGAAGGGAATAGGTGGCATTCTTAATAAATATGACAGATTGAAGCTACAAATAGTCATAAAAACATAAGCCTATCTAATAGGTACATTATTACCACTATTTTGAGTTTTTGGATTGCTCTATAGATACACATGCGCGCACGCACACACAAACACTACAATGAGATTCAAATTTGCACACCCCTTGAGGCTTAGAATGGTGTTCTCATTCTCCAAGGAGTCTATACTGCAAGTGAAGAGCTAGTAAATTAAAAGATTTGTCGCCAAATAAAGAATTCTTTTAGATGTTCATCACCTAGTACAGAGGTGGGCAATTACGGCTCCTTCATGACTCGTGGACTTCAACTCCCAGAATTCCTGAGCCAGCATGGCTGGCTCAGGA
>JAEANM010021026.1:0-11960 GCA_017656035.1 Myanophis thanlyinensis
TCCTTTTGTTTTTTTCCACTTTACAGGGTTAATCCTGTAAGGAAGGCAGGAAAAAAACATTCTGGTGGTGTTTCTAGTCTAATCTTTATTGACCTGCTTACAGAAACTGCCCACCCAGTCACACGACCCTCCCAGCCACGCCCACCAAGCCATGCCCACAGAACCAATAGTAAAAAAAAAATTGAATTCCACCACTGGTAGGTAGGTATGTAGACAGACAGACATATAAAGAGAACATTTAAGGTACCATTCTGTTTATAAAAGAAATCAATGATTTCCTGATACATCAACCAATTATAAGTAGTTGGCATTCATTAACCCAAATGGGCTTTTCTTCTGCCCTTGAGAGGGGGAAATTGCATGTCCATAGAAAAACAGCTGCACTCATAGCCTACTTTTTACCAGCCTTCACCAACATCCATAGGAAGTACCATAGCTTAGTTTCAAAAGTGTGATTGAGTCTCCTCTTGAAAGGAAAGGGCTGGAAAATAAAAGTTGTTTGTTTGCAGTGTTCCCTTTCTATAACCAACTCACTATCATAAGGCTCTTCCCCCCCCCCCCCCAGAGCTGGAATTCATATCATTTTTTCCTTAAGAGTTCATAGCAATGGAGATAGGAACAGCCTTGCATTCTTCTGGCTGTCAACAGTGTAGAATGTACTTTTTTAAATCACAAACTTGATATTCCTGTGTCCAAGCAACCACAATGAGAAATAGGAAAAAAAAAAAGACTGTGCCAGTCTGATAGCAATCAGTCTTTGAGCTGTGATTCTTTGAGTTCTGAAACTATTCTGGGTGGCAGAATGTATAATACAGTCTTTTTTTTCTATCAAGCCATCCCTGGTCTACCATAGCTGTGACTGTGCAAACCTACATTAACAAATGCTGCTTACTATACTTCACTTTTTAATGTTAATTGTGTACAACTCATTTATAAATAGTTTTGCAAAAGTGATTTGTATCTGTTCATTTCTGGATTTTTACAAAAATACAAAATAAACCCATAGATAAATATTTGTTTGCATAGATAGCTATTTAACTTTAATGAATTCAGTGGAGTAAAGTACATAATTTGCAAATAAAGCATGGACATTTTTCTGCATTTGTCTTCCATCCTTCGAGCCTCCTTTCAAACCTACTTTTCTTTAGTTTTCTGTTGTGTCTTGGGAACAATGGAAATAAAATTTTGGCTATAAATCTGGAGAAGAGCCCAAAACATTGGTTAGGAGTGGTAGGTGTTTTTCCTTATGTTGTCTCATCCAGCTGGAGGGATCTGTACACCAATGTGATAGACAAAGCAAATTTTAATTGCTTTAATTCAATGTATTTAATTTATAATTTAACCTTTAAAGGAATCCATCTGCTTTAAACAAAATCTCATTCACATTTTTTTATCCAAGAATAAATTTCAGCCAGCCATTAGACTTCTTTGTTCTTCAAGAAGCAAGATCAACTCCTTAGTTTCCTTCCTTGTCAGGAACTGGGCTGAATTGAGCTCATGCCCCATGCCCGTTTCAGTTGCCTGTAGCAATTACCCTAAATTCCCCTGTTATAATACTGGGACAAGAATAGAAAATCAGTCTGAACCGGCAGGTTTTGATTAACTAAGAAAGTGGGAAAGTTAGAATAATTTGCCAACAATTACCATTATAGAGCTCTTTTAATCTAGACATGCTTCAAAAGGAAAGATATACAATGATTCAACATTTGGCAGAAGTGCAAAAATCCCTGTAAGACAATTTTAAGATCTTCGTGACAAATACCGTAACTGGTTATGGGATTTGATTTTTATGGAGACTGAGGAGAAAATGTCAAAGTGTCTTGATCTGAACAAAATTATAGATAAGCTTTCATCTGACACGACAGACATATCCTTCTTAGTAGATAAGGAAAATAAAACAATAGCACCTAATAGCTGCACATTTTGTTAGTTAGATGAATCAAATCTGACAAATATTAATTCTACAAATAAATGCTCTCCATCTCAACTTCTCTTTAGAAAACAGTTGCAATAGCACTTAGACTTGTATATCGCTTCATAGTGTTTTATAGCAGGAGTCCCCAATCTGTGGGCCATTAGACAATGGTGAAATTCATTTTTTTACTACCAGTTCTGTGGGTGTGGCTTTGTGGCCATGGCTTGGTGGTCATGTGACTGGATGGATGTGGCCAACTGGATGTTACTCATGTCAAAGGGTGTTTTGCTTCACTTCTTGTGACCATGAAGATGCTGCAAAGTTTGTAAGTGTGAAAAACAGTCATAAGTCACTTTTTTTCAGTGCCATTGTAATTTTGAATGGTCACTAAATGTACTGTTGTAAATCAAGGATTACCTGTAAAAAAAATACAAAAAGCTTCTTTGCTTGCAAAAAGCTGCCCTAAATATCAATCATTAGATTAGAAATGCCTACAAGCTGGAGTTACAAATCAGGCAGGGTGATGGGTCCTCAGGCAGAGCACCTTGAGAAATTAAAATAGTTAAAATTCAATGATAATTATCAACAGCCAACTCTTGCTCATAAAGTGAAACCCTTTAGCAAAGAGGTCACTTAAGCTCTCCAGAAAGAGCACATCCAGGAGAAGCAATCCTTAGATCCATTTGCACCACTTAAAGATACCAGCTGGTCTCACCTAATAAGATATCCTAAGGAAAATCATCCAGGTTTAAATAAAGATCACATGCTCCCCAGAAAGACAGTAAAAAAATCAGTGCCAAGCTTGCATCCTGCCTCTTGGAAGTACACCTCAAAAGGACAATGCCAAGAACCACTAAAGCAGTGAAGGAAGACCCCTTCCTAGATAGAAAAAGAAACTATGAGGCAGAACAAAATTCAAACACAATACAAATCATTCTTTTAAAACTAAAGTTACAAGCTCATTGCTAGAACTCACACCCCAGTCAAGCTCAAGTGTAAACACTTGAGATAAGCCTAATGACAAAGAAAACAATTAACGCTAGAATGAAGCAAAGGAATAGCTGTTGCTTGTTAAACCAATTACCAGAACAAATAGACACAGACCTAGACTAGCCAGATTTCTGAAGCTGATTCTTTTCATGACAGATTAACCTTTTTCCTTCCAAACAAAGCTCGATAGGGAAAATTATCCCATCAATAAACGTAGGATTAAACATTACCAAGTACAGAATTAAACTTCACCAAAGTTACAATGTAATAAGGGGAGAGGCATTTCTGTAAGCAAGGCAATAAAGTTTGGCTAGAAACAACTGCCTTATTTACAGGATTAACTCTGTAAAGTTAATCTTTACAGGACTAACCCTGTAAAGTGGAAAAAATCCAAAAGGAAATTTCTTCTAATAAACGGTTCTCCGAACTGCTTATAATTGTTACCATATAATTGTTATCTATAAAACCAGTGCGAACCAGCTGAATTTCACCTCTGCCATTATAGAATTACAACTGGGCCAAGGAAAAGTCCAGTGAGTGCACAGACACTCATCCTCATTTGCAGCAGGTGAGCTCGCGCACACTCCATTTGCATAAGTGGCAGGTGTATGCGTGCTGCTTGCCCAAATGGAGCTATGTGCATGTACACATACTTGTTGGTTGCTTATGTGGAACATCCCATCCCCCACCCCCACCCCCAGTCCACAAAGCTATAAATGTTGGGGAACTCTGCTTTATAGTATTCTCTGTGTGGTTTGCAAAGATAGAAATGCTGCATTCTAACCACTGTGCCACCATGGCTCCTGAAAGTCATTCATTGCACAGTCAAATATATTTCAGTAACCTCTTTGATCTCATCCATCCACCTTATCTGTTTTCATCTTCTTCTCTCTTCTTGAGCCTTGCTACATACTTATCATCCACTCCCATCACCTACTCCCAAAAAATGACTAAAACATTATTGCTCACCTAATCATGTTCCAGTGCTTTGAACTCCAAAATTAATTAATTGTTGCCACTGCTTCCCTCTTCTTTCAGAGTCTTCCTTTCTCTGTCCTCTCTAATTCCCTCTTGGATCAAAAGACTTTCAACATTGCTTTAGCATCAGATTTATGCACAGTTTTAGGACTGTATGAATTGTTTAATTCAATCTGAAAAGCTGCCAGATTAAATTGGATATATTTATTTTATTTTATTTTGGTTCTGTAAGGGAAGAACAAAAATATGGAATGAAAAAAGAACAGCAATTCTATGTGTTCAAATTATGTATTTATTTGGAAATGTGGTTTAACCCTTCATTTTTTTTAATTCTATTAATTTCATTGGCAGTACATTAGTTGTGCAGAATTGTCCATCTATATACTGTATTTGTGTGCATCTAATCCTATGGGCTCTAGGGCATGCAAGAAATGAATTTGAAAAATAAAGCTTGCAATCATTATTTTTGCTTGGCTCTTTCCCTAGTTTGTTTGCCAAAGAGAACATAACCTTTATGTGCAACAGGCATAACATAAGTTCACATTTTCCAATCAGTTAAGGAAAGCCTATTAGCCCTTTTCTTTTTCTTTTTTTGACAGCAACAAACATCCTTCCTTCTACAGATGAACATGATTCTATTCTGTTTCACTGGTAGATTTTTAAGCCAAGAAATGTCAGTCCAAGCAACACCCTTAAACAAAACATAAAGGATAGCAAAATACCGATTCGCCCTACGTCTATGGTGTAACATCATTCTTTCATTAAGCGAACTGAGAGTTACATTTTTTTCTGTAAGAAAATGTAGACTGGGAGGTATGACATAATATACAAAAAAGATGTTGCATCTAGAAAGAGTGAAGAAAAGAGCAACAAAGATTATTAGGGCCTATAGGCTAAAAGATATGATGAATAGTTGCAGGAATTAGAATGATGAGGAGACTAGGAGACATAACATATCCTCCAAAGCACCTGGGAGCAGGGCAAGAAGTAACAAATGGAAACTTAACCAAGGAAAGATCCAACATAAAATTAAAGAGAAATTTTCTGACAGTCAGAACAATTAACCAATGGAACAGCTTGTCTCTAGAAGTTATGGGTGCTCCATCATGGCAGGTTTTAAAGAAGAGATTGGACAGCTATTTGTTCAGAACTGTATGGGGTCTCCTACTTAAGCAGGGGTTGGTCTAGAAGACCTCCAAAGTCCCTTCCAGTTCTGTTATTCAATATTCTGTTTATAATCCTCAAGTTATTTACAGCTATAAATTCCTGCACTGTATGTGATAGATATATGAACCTAGCAATTAATAGTTCATTATGAATGTGTATTTTATTCTTGTTTGCATTCTGTTCTCTTTCTTTGACTCAGCTTTCTTGCTTGATTAATTTTCTCTTCCCTTCTAGTACACTGCTTGGCATGTACTTTAAATATTTTAAATAATTCTCTGCATCTTCAATTACTTTGAGCTTAGGCATGGATGCCTATTTTCTCTACAACTTTAATGTCCTTTTCATAGACATTACTCTAAACATGCAAACACATTATTTTTGAATATCTGCAAGCCCAAGCATATACATAAATAATCATGTTAACATTGTACATATATTTGTTGTTGTTAGTCGCAAAGTCACGTCCTGCCATTATGACCCCATGGGTAACGTTCCTCCAGGCCTTTCTGTCCCCTACCATCCCCCAGAGTCCATTTAAGCTCATGCCGACTGCTTCAGTGACTCCATCCAGCCACCTCATTCTCTGCCATCCCCTTCTTTTGCCCTCAATTGTCCCCTGTATCAGGCTCTTCTCCAGTGAGTCCTTCCTTCTCATTAGGTGGCCAAAGTATTAGAGTTTCATCTTCAGGATCTGGTCTTCTAAAGAGCAGTCAGGGTTGATCTCCTCTAGGACTGACTTGTTTGTTCACCTTGCAGTCCAAGGGATTCGCAGGAGTCTTCTCCAGCACCACAGTTCAAAAGCCTCAAATCTTTGGTGCTCAGCCTTCTTTATGGTCCAACTTTCACAGCCATACATTGCAACTGGGAAAACCATAGCCTTGACTATACGACTTTTGTTGGCAGGGCGATGTCTCTGCTTTTTAGAGTGCTGTCTAGCTTTGCCATGGCTTTCCTCCCCAGGAGCAAGTGTCTTTTAATTTCCTGGCTGCAGTCCCCATCTGCGGTGATCTTGGAGCCCAGGAAAATAAAATCTGTCACTACCTCCATTTCTTCCTCATCTGTTTGCCATGGCTTGTGCCAAATTCTTAGTTTTTTTAATGTTGAGTTTCAAGGTGCACACAATTCAATAAACTAAATGAAAGAAATCACAGCTTAGTGTTTTGTCTGTGAGTAGTCACTAGTTAGAACAATTGTCTGATTTGATGTTGGAAGCTTTCAATGAAATCCACAACATGTTGAATTTGTTGGAAAACTGCATACAGATCACCGTTTCACTGTGAACAGTTATTTATAAATGCATGCATTTAGAAGATATAATGGAAAATATCTGTATGGCTTAGAAAGCTAAAGCAAGTTAAAATAGTCAAAACCTATAATAAAACATAACAAATCAAAACACAACTGTGAAGTAAAAATACTATTTTAAAAGCAGAAAGAACAAGAGCACACAACTCCAAGTACTAAATCAATATAAAACTCAGAGCAAAGGAATAAATATTCAACTATCTGTGTAGGGCTGTTGTAAAGATTATATACAACTATACAAAATACACTGCCTTCAATTTTTCAAAGACCTGCAGATTCCTAATACAATATACAGAATAAATATTAAATTATCATTGGTTCATATTGAGTAATTTCTTTGATTAGACAAACCCTGGTTTAAAATTAAAGCTTTATATAGTGGTTAACGAAGGACTGTGTTACTAAGTTCAATAACTTGGAAAATTACTAAACATGTTCTCCTATTTTGAGAATAGGAAACATTAAGTGGACTTATTGTGTAAGTGGACTCATAAAAAGTTAGAAGCTGATTGTCATGAACTTTATGTATGGTTGCTAAGAGTCAACCATAACTTTTGTTGACTCATAATCAATCAACAGTATAGCTGAATGTTATTTGCTCTATGCATGTCACATGGCCCCATCACACTACATGTTCCAGCCCTTGTTCTATTAAAGAATATGAAGTGTTCTCTCACCCACAATGCACAAATGTTGTTTGCTTTTCATTCATACCAATAAATTATTACTAATTTGGACCCAGATTGTTGAGGGTGATATGCTGACTCTGTAAACCGCTTAGAGAGTGGCTGTAAAGCATTATGATTCATCAAACTGATCCAATCTCTACCTTCTCACATCATACTTTTGTTCCATTTTACTTATCATGATGTAAGATGAAAGCTGGTTTGGTCTAATGATTAAGACTAGAAAGCGGGAGATCATGAGTTCAAATTCCTAGCCATGAAAGCCAGCTGGATGACATTGGGCCAATCACACTCTCTCAGACCCATCCACCTCACAAGGCTGTTGTTGTGGGGGAAACAGGAGGAAGAAGGTGTGTTGGATATGTTTGTAGCATTGAATTGTTTGTAAAAATAATAAAAGGGTTTTTTTTTCCTTTAGGTGAATAAACAACTAAATGAATAAAATAAGACCTCAAGCAGTACAATGTAATACAACGGCATGTGAAAAGCAAGCCATTCAAGTTCAACTTGATTTAAATTACCCAGCTTAGCATAATGTATAAAGAAAAAAAAAACAGAAGAGCCATACTCTTACATGAAAAATAGCATGGATTGAAATGTACTGTATTTTTTAGTGTATACGACATACACACACACCCAAAAAAAGTGGGTAAAAATGTCTCTGCGACTTATACAGTGAATGCTGCCAAAACCCTGTCTACCCACCAGCCCATTTTCTGGCCTTCTTCCAGGGTTTTTTTCAGTCCATTTTTTGGCTGTGTTTCAGCCCATTTTTGAAAAAGGCCAAAAAACAGGCCCAAAAATGAGCAAAAAAAACCAGGTCAAAACCAGGTCAAAGATGGGCTGAAAAAGGGCAGAAAAAAAAGGCAAAAATGGGATGCGTGGAGGCGGCAATAAGCAACAATAGGCCACAGCGATCCCCACAGCCTGTAACAGCTGATCGTTGGTAGAGGCAGATTTTTTTTCTTGTTTTCCTTCCCAAAAGCTAGGTGAATCTTCAGTGTATACCCTGGAGTCTTAAACACTGAAAAATATGGTATTTGAATATAAGTATAAATATAAGTAATATAAGTATAACTATAAGTAATATGACTATAAGTAATATAACTATAAATATAGCAGGTATTCTTTTTAAATGAAGTTGGGTGGTAGAATGCATGAAAAATGCAATATAATTCATGCAACCTCCTTAGGAAGAGGCATCTATGTGCAGCACAATATCCATGCAACACACATAGCCTCAATGGCACAGTGGTTAGAGTGCAGTACTGCAGTACAGGAGTACTTCTACTGTCTGCCAGTTCAAATCCCACCAGGCTCAAGGTTGACTCAGCCTTTCATCCTTCCGAGGTGGGTAAAATGAGGATCCAGATTGTTGGGGGAAATATGCTGACTCTGTAAACCGCTTAGAGAGGGCTGGAAAGCACTATAAAGTGGTATATAAGTCTAAGTGCTATTGCTATATTCATTGTACAACACAGAGTACATGAAACATAATACACTGAGCAGCAGAATATACACAACACAACATACTCTCCTCCCACCATGCAAAACGATACATGCAATAAATAGTGGAATAAACTATTCTATGATATCCTATAACCATGATGGTGAACCTATGGCACGGGTGCCCCAGGTGGCACACAGAGCCATCTTGCTGGGCACACAAGCTGTTAGCCAACTTACCTCCAGTTGAGCATGCACATGCAATTGTGCATGCACGCATGCACGATTGCAGAGACCCAGCTAGTCTTTGGGCCTCTACTGTGCATCCACACGATTGCAGCAGGAAATCCAGCTGGTCTTCGGAGCTCTCCTGCACATGCACACATGATTGCTCATGTGTGCATGAGTGCCTGTGTGCAGCACACGTGCATTGCATGTGCAAAAGCTGCATGCATGCACAGATGGTGCTGTTGCACATGCAGTGCTAGTGGAAGAGCCGCACGCAAGTGCAGATGGCACACACAAAGAGCGTACTTTTTGGCACTTGTTAAGTAAAAGGTTTGCCACCACTGTCCTATAAGCTGGAAGCCCTTTGAAGTTAGATAAAAATCTCCATAGGAACAGGGTCCGACTAAAACCTTTCTCCAACCCTGCTTTTTCTTACATGAGGCTACCATGTTGAATGTTCTCCTGACTGCCAAAATGATACATTACACCTGTTGCATCTCTTCTATAAATGTCCCCTGGTGATCTTTGCCCATCCAAAGTGAATGTTAACACTGGTTTGAAGCTTGTTGCCAGATAGCGTGTTATCGAGTTGCTTCTGGCAGTACTTCTGACTAGCATGCTAATACTGAGATGTGTGAAATATCTCTTGTTAGCACCATCTTTCAGTACTGCTGTTTGTAATGGATAACGATGGAGATCTTCAGAAAACATGAAATGAAACATTTACAATCACTATAAAATTGCAGGATTGAACAATGTGCAACCAAGTATAAAATGGACTAACATGCTTCTTCCTTCCAGGTCTACATTTACAGAAAATATTAAAAGAAACCTACGGAGGGTTTCAAAGATACATTTGGAGTCGCGTTGAGAAACAATTGGAGTTCTGGAATTTTTCTCTTGCTGGAAATGATAAGAATTATTGTACCCATCCTTTACATAAAAAGAAAATAAACTGATGCAATACAATCCATTCAGGTATAACATAAACTAAAGCTTTCAAAATTGAGCTCAATAAAGAACAGAAAAACAATTCCCTTTGCCTCAGTTGTAAAGCTATTTAGTTGATGCAAGCAAACATGATTTTTTTTAACTCATTGGAGTTCCATATTAATAACCTTCCCTCTAAAGTTTGTTTTAGCATGATCAAACTCTTAATCCAAAAGATATTTTGCTGAACAGGCACACAAAATTTAATTCTAAATGTCAGCTCCGTGGATACTAGTAGGCATCTGTATAAAAGGACCAAGTCCAAAACTAGATTTAACTTCTAATCAAACATAAAACACAACAGCAAAATCCTATCTTTAACTCTGAATAATTTAGACCTTTTCAGTCACTTATAAATTTGGATAGGCACACCTCTGGAAATGAGATAAATTATGGCATAAGCCAAGGAGGGTGCCAAAGTATTAACCTTTAAAGACCTCAGGCATATATGGCATTTTTGTTCAAGAAAAATGCAAGTATTGCAGTGATGTTCTGCTAGACAACTGGGGCTGGGATATTTAAACTTCAGAGCTGTTGAATATGTACCCTTTTATAGGTAAAGATTTTAGGTCTCTTAACAAAAACTTTTGATTTATGATAATTAGCTTCCCTCTTAGTATTAGCATACTACTATGAAAGTGCACTTGATGTACTCCTCAGATCACTCTCCTGTGTTTTTTTATTTTTATTTTAAGAACAAATGATATCATCATCCACAAAATCAGGATTTCCATTCTCCAAATCATCATTTGGAGAATAGAAATCATATCTTGTTTTTTTTTTCCTTTCTATTAATGAGTTAATATTAAAATTGAACTGTGATGGGCCAATCTGTAATCTGGTTTTGCTTTTCTTAATGTAGGCACAGAAGTCATAAGACATTCGTTAATGCTATGTCAAAGATGCTTATAAAGGCAATTGTTCTCAATTTTTCTTACAGTTTAAGTTCTGGACACTGAACTGAACAGTGTTTTAAAAATCAACAAACACTATATAGAATACTGTTGGGTTTTGAAATATACTTCCCAATTAAGTATTTTAATATTTAAACAGTGGAAAACAAAATATTTTCTTTCATAGAAACTTGTTCGCTCCACTTTCCCTCCTCATGAAAGTATCCTGTGCTGAAAAAGAAAAGATACTAAATTGAATGAATGGATGGATGCATGAATTTGATGTTTTAAAATCCAACGTAAGAAGGGAGAGGGGAAATGGCTGAAACAATTTCAGATGGGAAGGGGAAAAATGGAATTTCCCCCTCAATTGAGACATATAAACATATTTACCAGTGTTCTTTTTTTTTAAAAGAACATTGTGATAGTCCAATGGAATAATTTTGCTTATTACTAGCTATTAACTAAAATATTCACATTATTTTTTTTTTTTCAGATTTACAACAGAGTCTGACCAGCTGCTGCCTCTGGTTAGCAGAGTCATAGCAAATAAATATTGACAAAAATAGAAGGCTCTTACATAGCTCGAAGGCCTAATCTGTAACAAATGCTTGACAGGTATCCTCTGCTATATCATAATGCAAGTTCCTACAAATAACCAATCAGAGAATATCCATCTCCTGTGATAAAGTCAAAACAAGTTGCAAATTGCCAGGTGGAGATTTCTGATTACTATTATCAGCAATGAGGGAAATTGTTCTGTAATGGAGCTCTTGAATAATGTATTGCCTTTACCTGCTGGCTAAGAATCCTATCTGGAATTTTATCATCACTGATAAGGCAGAAAGCAAGGTTTCTACCTCAGCTTTAAGATGTACAGCCACAGGGAATATGAAGATGAGTTGATTTATATCTTGCCTATCCTGGTTCTGGACTTAAAAGAAGATGAAATGAGTAGTGCTGAAATAGGGGCAATTACAAGTTGATGAACTTTCAAGATCCTGAAAAATACAAAGCAGAAATTACTGACAGATCTGCTCTTGCTAGTCAGACATTGCCTCAACAAAGTTCTGTGGATAATTGAGGCCTTCAGAAGACTGCCATACTCTGATCTTCCACTGTTCCATCTTTGCTGAACATTATTGATTCTTAGACAGATTTTGTCCATTACCCACATCTTAGACTCCTCTAAAGGGAGAAATTCAGAAGCCAAAGTTGAATATATACTTACATCCTTGCTTGGGAGAAACCCAAGATAAGATACTGCTTCTAAATAAATAGTTACAAATATTAAATAACCTCTAAAATATCCTCTGGTTTGGCTAAGATGCATTAGTCTCTCTCTCTCTCTCTCTCTCTCTC
>JAEANM010021028.1:0-11960 GCA_017656035.1 Myanophis thanlyinensis
ATAAGTGCCTCAATTTGTTTGGTGAATATGTTGAAAAGTAGTATTTAAGTGTCACTTTCAAGTGTATATAATAAAACTTTTTCCTACACTTAGTTTTTTTTTCTATCGCAAAACGTAATCTATTTTGTGGATAACCCTCGTACCATCTCAGTGTTCTAAGATGCTGTCTGTTTGGACCCAAGGATAATAGCACTGTATTCCTTTCTGTCCAAAATTGGCAATAGCAGTAGTCAGTGGAATTCTACATCTGAGCTTGGATTCTCTATTTACTATGAGTAATGCATATGATATTAGGATCATAATTCGAATATTGGGATGACTGTCCCAAACTCCTATATTCTTTGTACATAAATCATTAATTTTATCTCGCATGAAGCAGTTCCATCCTGTAGAAATCTCAATTTCTAAGGTTTCAAAAGGGAAAGTGTTTTCATTTTTTCCTCATACCTTGAATAATTTTGTAAGCCTCCTTTGAACCTGGAATTCTCAAACCTGGGTGATCTATCTGCCAGAATTTCCAAGAGTCGTATTCATATTCTCAAATTCTTTTACATAGAATTAATTTTTTATTTATACCAAAGACATCTTTCTTAATTTGGAGAGTTCTTTAGATGTTGGATTCTTTTGGCTGTTTTAGTGACTGATGTTTTAAGACTTGAATGAGATGAGATGTTACACTGTGGAGGAGGTTCAGTATCAGAGTGCATGTTTCTGGCTTGGTGGGGAGGGATGAGAGGAGATGCTTCTGTCCTAAGGATGCTTTTTCAAGCAGCAAGTGTACTTCCTTGTTTTTTCTTTGAAGACATTTTGCTTCTCATCCAAGATGCTTGTTCAAAAGGCAACTGGACTTTCTTGGTTTTTTTTTTCTTTCCTTGAAAGCATTTTGTTTTCCCACCATTCAGCCAGAACTGAAGAAGCTTCTTGGATGAGAAGCTAAACATCTTCAAAGAAAAAACAAGGAAGTCCAGTTGCCTCTTGAAAAAAGCATCTTTGGGACAACCATAACCTGGATGACTGAGAATCTCCATGGACAGGTGCCTTCGATACTATCTTTTAACCCTTTTAATAATGGAAAACATCAAACATTAGAAGATAGTTTGAATTCCATAATTTTACTTCAGAAAATAAAGGATTTTCAGTCCAGTCCTTTCCATGTTACTTCTCTTAATCTTTTTATCCTCTTATTAACTTTTATGTCAGTTATGTAGGCACCAGGGTGATAAATATCAGCTGTTGACCTGTCACTTGTTTAGATGCAGTGTGAGATATTTTCCAAGTAGGTCAAGACAGGATTTGTTTTCAGATTAGGGTATTTGACTTTCTGTAGCCCATGGGGAACAGAGATGGGGAGATTGTAGCAGAAAGAGTTAAAAGACTCTGTTCTTCCCTTATGTGCATCACCAAAGGGAATTCTTGCTTGAAAATGTGAAAATCTTACCATCTCCAAGCTCTGGAAATGATGGAAATTTCTTTAGATAGATTACTTATCTGCTTTTAAGTCTTAGTGATTTCAGTTTAACATAATTTCATAAATCAATATTTTGTACATTTAAACTGCATTTCAAAAACAAATTAAATATGAATAAGAAATGTGTCTTTATATGCCCTGTGAAAATACACATAGACCCAATCTAATTAATGCTTAAAGGGAATCATTGGGCATGTCTGCTAGTGATTGTATTATTTGGAACTGGTGAGATTGCTGAATAAAACTTATCATCCAGTTTTAACTACATTAGTTTCAGTGAATTTCAAAGTTAATATATTTACCAAAGTTGAAAGCGAAGTGTTTAGGGCTGTGTGAGGAAGTGTGAGGAAGGCTCCTATAGTTTGAGTAACTTTCTAAAACAAATATAGGAATGGAATATTGAGTTGAAATTTTAATTTGTATCTCTACATTTTAAAAAGACTGCATTTCAATTAATTTTTTGTCAGAGTTCAGTTCTTTAAGATACAACTTCCTTGTCGCCATTATACACTTGAATCTTGTATTACATTTTGAGCCTTTGGGAATAAAGATCTAACACAAAACTGAATACATTGGGATGGGAAATTTTTATTTATATTCACCATTTCTAGGCCAACCTGCTCCCAGCGGATTCTGGGTGGCAAAGAGTAAAGCATCCACAATACAATTAAAATAAGAAAAATATATTAAAATAACCTATTAAAAAAACCAAAATCACAGTACCCTTTCCTCTTCAGCTTGAATAGAGATGATTTTGGAAATATAAACACATGAGCTTAACAAGCTTGTATTTTTTTTAAATCAATATTTTCAGAACAAAGTCTAGACACTATGAATTACTAAGTGACTGTGCTGTTCAACATGCATTTGTTTGCACATTTTTAAACATTCCCTGGTTAAATGTTTTCAATGAATTCCTAAATGAAATGAACTTAACACTTTCTACATTGCCTAAAGTTAAAATGATGTCTTTGTACATTTGAAAGAATACTTATTCTCCATGTGTAGTTGTTTACTGATTCAAAATAAGAAAACAATGATGGTGTCTGCTGCCCTAGGACATTTTTGTATGAATTAATAACATGGATTTTAATGCTTCAAGGAGAAAACTAACCTTTTTAAAAATCTCTTTGGTGGACATAGTCCCTATGGAAGTGGTTTTCTCATTATGGTTCAAATGTAAGGAAAAATAATATTATAATCTTTAGTGCTGTTTGTTTATCATGGGGAGTGATTGATACCATGTCAACATCTCTGTATCTTAAAGGATGTAGAAACCATACAGATATAGTATATTATAGGGCTGCTCTTTTTTTATGAGCAATGTCAATAATGTGTCACAAACTAGGACAGATTCTGAAAGCTATTGGGGTTTACATATTTTTCAGATGCTCATAGTTTCTATGGCAACATACACAGCTGTTGTCATTCTCAGAAAGCCAATGGGAAAAATGCAAAGAAAGATATTGACAAGAAAACCTTTCTGTTATTAGCAGAGTGTCTAGCAGATTGAGTTTTTTTTAAAAAATATCTGATTGTGTTTGTGTCCATTCTGTCTGAAAATTACATATAGCTCAAATATTTATAGTATATTGGTTGATTGACTACAGTATGAGCCATTAAGTCATTTTTTACTCCTACTCACAGATTTTGTCCATGATAATCTATTAAATTTATTTATTTGTATCCCACATTTATTATTTTTACAAATACTCAAGGCAGAAAATAAATCCAATACACCTTCCTCCTCCTACTTTCCCACAACAATGCCTCTGTGAGGTGGGTTGGGCAGAGAGAGAGAGTGATTGGCCCAAAGTCACCCAGCTGGCATTCATGGCTAAGGTGGGACTCAAACTCACAGCCTCCTGTTTTCCAGCCTGGTGCCTTAACTACTATCTCTAGCCTGGTCTTTGAGGTATTCCAACTGGATGCTCATAACTAAGCTGATAATACATTTTTTTATTTGTTCCTTGTACAGAACTTATATCTATAATGCCATTCCACCTGTTTAGTTAAAAGGAGATACGATAATTCACAACATGTTCTTTCATATAACAGATAGATTAAAAACTTGACTGAGATATGTAAAGCCTTTTTGTAGGAGGGTACAGGATAAACCCTTTGGTATTTCTCTTGACTTTTCTCAAACCTGGAAAGAGTCCAGGATTTGCTCTTCTCTTGGTGCCTTGACATGCCAACATTTTAGAAGCATAAGAAATTGCATTGCCCTTAAAAATACCATTAATCTGTCTATGAATGATGTGAACATTTGTACTTCAGTTTTCTCCAAGTTGTGTATAGTTCTCAGAATTCTGCAGCCATTTGTAACTGAAAGCCTTTACATCTGGATACCGAGTTGAGAAAGGCTGGTCTATAATAACCGATAAAAGTCCTGTGAGTTTTCATAACAGAGTCTTTTCCTAATCTTTGAACCCATTGCAGCTTGAAGCAGTGTCCTTCTGCATGTGAACTACAAGAAATGGCTCTTCTCATGTATACTTGTTATATCATAGGAGTGGAATTGCTCACCTAACATTACACACAGTAAAGTCTAGTTTAAGGGGAAGTTTCTAAGTTGAGTTCATTCCATTTAATGCGACTTTCTTAAGGAGAAGTTGGTGACTGCTTTAAAAGAATAATCTAGTATTTACAATATATATTGACGTAATTAATGTTTAACAGTGAAATAAAGAAAACTGCAATGACAGTTTCAGTGAATAGATATAGATATAAATACAAATACAGATATAGATAAAAAATACACATCAATCTGTGTGTGAAATTAAACCTAGAGAAGAAATTGAAACACACCTTAGGGTGTTCTCCTCCCACACTTTTTTCTTTCTTTCCTTCTTTGCTTTAAACGTTATTTAAAGTTTATTCTGATCCTAATGACAGGGTTTCGGTTGTAACAAAATTGAGAATGCCCAATTTTCTAAATTAAAAAAAATCAGCAGAAAACTTTTGGCCTGCCTTTTCTGTACAGAAGTCAAGGTGCACATTTTTTTTTTGTAAGAGTTCTTTAAAGAGAAAGTCTTGACTTGTACCAATTTAGATAATTGTGTGTTGTCATCAATCTCTCCTGAAAATTGTAGGGATGAAATAACCATGTCCATGTAGTTTTGCTTCTCATTTAACTTGTCAACAGATGCTCTTGTGTAGGTGTGAGGGCGGGAGTGAGAAACACTGGAAGGCAGTGTTTTCTGTGGTAAAGCAGCAACTTGCTCTGTATCGAAAGGAATGAATCTCATTGTGAGACTTGTTTAGTCATTTGTACTTAAATAACACGAGAAAAAGATGTGGACATACCCAAGAATAAAGCTGTTGTAGAAAACAAGTTTTTTTGTGGTGTTGAACAAATGGTTGAAATGGGATATCAAGTCTTTGTTTATTCTCTTGTTGGATGCATTTCTGATGAAGAAATATCACAAAGTGATTCAGAATCTCCGGTAAAGTTATTCTCCTCAACAAAGCTACCTCAAATGGGCTAACTTGAAAAATGTCTGGACCTATTATTCCTGAGTTAAACCCACACATTTTGATTGTAAAACAGCTAGCTTGGACATTATTAAGAAATCTATTTTATATATTTCTATTTTTTAAAAAAAATAGTGTATGCATTAATACTAAGAATATTTGTGTCAGACAAAGCAACCTTTCTCTGAGTGATCACTGCCAATATTATCACCTGCAGAAACTCCTATACAGAATTGCATTTCCTTCCCCCAAGGACAATCTTGAATGCATTTCTTGTATGTTAAAGGTTAACTCACTATCAAAACCTCTGTGTTGTTCTGAAAATGACTAATGTAAGTATCTTTTTATAAACTAATTATTTCTGCCACGCTTAGGTACCATGACACAAGTTTGAAATACATTTGAAGTACAGCCTGCTTAAAATACTGTTGTGTAAGGCCTGAAACACCAGGCTAGGGAAAATCTGTTTATGTGGTCACTAAGAATTGGCACTGATTCAATGACACATAATCAAGCTATCAATCTTTAAAAGTTTGCTGGATTCCTGTCTAATTACAAATAACGACATTACACCAATGTTGCAATCTACAACCACATAAGCTCTCCAGTGCTTATGAAGACTAACTGCTTTATAAAGCCAAATTTCTTGTACCATAAGTAAGCAAGCTTGGGCTGGAACAGTTATTAAACCATTATATGATTAGTTTTTTATTCGAATTAATCACTTATTTCATTATGATCTTTATTATTATATACATTGTGAAAGGGTGGATTTACAAATCTGACAGTCATATTTGCGAGGGAGGGAGGGAATCATCTTACTTTGGATTAAAATATATTGTTGAAAATAGAAGAAGTACCAAGAGGAGCAAACAGCTTCAAAATATGGATGTGTTTGAAATTAGCCACTGTCGAGGAGGAAAGGAAGCTATTTGGAATTGCATTCCTTTCAGAACAAAAGAGAAATATAAGTAATCCTCAATTTATGATCAAAACTGAGCCCAAAATTTCTGTTGCTAAGCAAGACAATTGTTGAGTGAATTTTGCCCCATTTTACAACCTTTTTTGCCATGGTTATTAAATGAATCACGGCAGGTATTAAATTGGTAACTTAGTTAAGTGAAATCTATGTGTAAGTATAGTGTCTTAATATGTTCTGAGAGAGAGAATCGATATTTGCAGATGGGAATAATTGATTTTATAAATGTGATACCCGACTTTACAGTCAATTAATTTTAATTAGTAGTTCATAAGCTAATATGAGAACCAGTTTGGTAAAAGTATCAGGCTGGAATCGTGAGCCTGACTCTTAAGCCAGCTGGGTGACTTTGGGCTAGTCACTTTCTCTCAGCCCTAAGAAAGAAACAATAGCAAACTGTTCTGAAAATCTTTCCATAAAAACTTCAGCAACTTGCCCAAACAATTGCCAAGACTCAAAGTCACCAACAAACATACAAACAAATTTAATATAGTGGTCTTACCTTCTGGTCCTACCTTTTTTTTTAAAGGAATATGGCTTCTAGAAAACACACACTCACACACACACACACACAACTAGAACTAATGCTGGTGCAAACTCTTGGATGGGGAAAATCCAAGGCTGGTTTCGAATGGTGCTCCAGATGTTCAAACTTTGCCTAGAGTCCAAATACTGGTTTGTCCTGATAAACAGCAGTTCTCAATGACTCAGGCATCTGCTTGTTTCACATTATTCAAGAGTTGAGGCAAAAAGCAGCAGTTCTCAGACCAGAGATGGCTGTTAATTATAGGTCATCCTGGCTTAACACCTACAGTAGCAACCCTAGCAATCATTCAAAGTTAGAACAAACAAAAAAAGATCCATATCCATATTTTTAATTCTGATATCTAGCTCCCCACTAGCCCTGTGGTCACATTTTGAGTATTCAGTAATCAGCCTGCATTTGCATCAGTTTGTAGCATCCTGCAGCCATGCAACCTCAATTTACGATGCTTGTTTTGGTTAACCCAAAAATCAGAATATGTGTGAACAACTCCGAATCCTGAAATTCTATATTGCTATTGAGGGAGGCTTGCCCCAACAATTTAATGTTGTATCTTAATATATCCTCTGATATCAGAAATTCGATGGGATAGGTGCCACATCCCACTCCAACATTAATCTCATGACAACACTATATAATAGATTAGCTGAGAAATAAGAGTGAAATAAACCTTAGGTCAGCCACTAAGATTCTCATACTCTAAATCCAATTCTAATCAAACATTTCTAGTCTAATGGAGGTCTCTGGTCTATGACTGTAATAAAATTATATTGTATTGATAATCTAATTGAGTGTTCCAACAACTAAAGCAGACCGACTCTGCTCTTTTATATGATTTAAATGTAATATATACTTTTGTACGAAATCTTCACTTTCTTAATTGGTCACTTAACACGAAGAGACTTAAATAATCGGTATTTACCATATTAGCCTTTTCCCCCCTAATTAACGAAGTCCAAATCTGTTAGAACCAGCAAACTTACAAAGTGAGATTTCACGAAATATCCCATTTTTAAATGTCGTTTTATTCAGATCCCACCACACAAAATAATCTAGCCACAAAATAATCCAGCCCTGCACTTCCATAGGTCAGTTCCCTCATAACTGATATAGATTGGGTAATGATATTACCAAAAACGGTGGTGTTAATTTGCTTACACAAAGACCAAACTATCTCTTGAAACAATTTTGAAAGTCTTCAGTAATGCTGATGTAAAGTCTGTATGTTAGCTAGACGTATCGAGACAAATTGCCTCTAAAATAAGAGATTAATCTGAAAAAATGTGTACGGTTTTCTTCTTATCCATTTCCTAAAATGTCCGTGAGATGATAGAAATACAGCCAGCAGTTTGATGGTGATATTACGCTCATAAGACGCGTTAACCTTATTTCCTCTGGCAAACATTGTATTTTTGTCAAATGATCCTGGGTCCTTTCACTATCGCCTTTAGCCAAACACAGATCTTTTCCCCTCACATTTGATCAGAAGGAAGGGACTTCCACCAAAATAATGTAAACAAAGCCCTACAAATGTACACAGCACATCATGAGCCACAGGCACTAAAACAAGCGGAGGTTTCCCCTCACGTTTGGCCTTCATGGAAAAGAGAAGGTGAGTGAAGGTGGCTGTGTGGAAGCCTTGCTTTTAATCCAATTTATTTTGGATTTAATCTTACAAACAAAACCGGGCCTGCTTTTTTTCCCAATTATGAACGGCACGTGTAATCAGCATCCTCATTAAAAAAAAAAAAAACGGCCCGTTATGCCTATTAGGAATGGAAATCTGAAATCCAAATTCAGCAAATCAAAACGTTAAATGAGCTTTCTTCCCCGAGATGCTCTCTGAGCTGCTGCCAGGGCAGTGCATGCTGGCTGACACCTGCCCCGAATTCTCCCTCCAGCCAGAACATTTCATTCTGTTCCAGTTTTTGCTTCCTAATTGACCTGCTTATGATCTTTGCTACAATTAACATATGCTTATTAGTAATGGCTGGTTAAAGATTTCAAACTGCTGCAGTTTACAAAGTCTAATAGAGATGGCACACGCCACAGGAAAGATGCGCCATGTTTTCCCCTCACCGGCACTGCTCTTCGTAGCTTGGTTCCCTGCCCTGGATGTGAGGAAATTTTTTTTCACGCCATTGGAAAAAGCCAACCTAATTGAAAGGGGAAATCGGCATCAAAAAGTAGCTTAAAGGTTCCCAATGTACTGATAGAGAATCAGCGAACAAGTTCGATTTTTTTTCCTTTCTGTTTCTTTCAGTTCAATAAATTGGATTAAAGGCAAGTTTTTCCACAGCTGTCTTCCCTCACCTTCTCTTTTCCACGAAAGCCGAACGTGAGGGGAAACCTCCGTTTGTTTTAGCACCCGTGGCTCGTAATGTGCTGTGTACATTTGTAGGGTTTCATTTACACTGTTTTGAAGGCAGGGCCTTCTTTCTGATAAAAAAAAAAAAATCTCTGTGTTTAGCTAAAGGAGATAGTGAAGGTGACCTAGGATCGTTTGACAAAAATGTGTGTTTGCCGGAGGAAATAAGGTGAGCATGTCTTATGAGTGTGATATCTGGTTGTATTCCTGTCACTTCATGGGCATTTTAAGAACTTTTATGTAACAAGAAAACCCTTTACTGCAAATTATTTTGGCTTAAATTTATTTTCCAAAATGTATTTATTTGGAAATTTTATTTTCCAAAGTACCAGAGGTTAGGACAAGAAACAATGAATGGAAACTAATCAAGGAGAGAAGCAACCTGGAATTGAGGAGAAACTTCCTAACAGTGAGGACAATTAATTAGCTTGCCTTCAAACGTTGTGGGTGCTTCATCACTGGAGGTTTTTAAGAAGAGACTGGACAGTCACTTGTCTGAAATGGTATAAGATCTCCTGCTTGAGCAGGGGGCTGGACAAGAAGACTTCCAAGGTCCCTTCCATTTCTATTCTGATTCTAATCTCTGAAATCCAAGAGAAGAAGGAGAAAAATGCATAGCAAATGCCCAGGAGCATCTCCTGAACAAGGCTCACTGATTCCAACAAGCTTGAATGGGGAATTGAGAGAAAAGAGATCATTTGTTGTTGTTACAATAGCAGAAGAAAATCTAAGATGGATTTTAATTTATCAAATTAACCCCATGAACCAGCATGGAAAACAGCCGTTCATTTAACATCTACTCAGTTTAAACTTGAGAAGGCGTGGACAGAGGAATAGTCCAAGATACTTTCTTGCAGCTTATCCATTAGTGATCCCTTCACAAAACCACTGGCTTTAACCTGCTATGCTCTGTCTGGATGAAACTGGGCAGAATTAGATGTGATATTGGAAGAAGTGCCTCTGCCCTGTCTCAACGGGGCTGGATGGACTCCCCTTGTTACAACTGTGCTGCTGAAATGCAAACTATTAAACTCTGTGCAAGATTGTCCACAATATATGTTCTCAGGTTCCCTAGAAGATCTGCATGGAGCAACTCCAAAGCTGTCCCAAAGGTGCTTTCCTCTCCCCACTCTACCTTTCAGGAGGCAACTGGACTTCTTTTTTTCTTTGAAGATGTTTTGCTTCTCATCCAAGAAGATTCTTCAGATTTTTTTTTAATGAGGATGCTGATTACACGTGCCGTTCATATGGAAGGATTTATACTCCTTGCAGACAGCTGGTCGTTTTTATCCTTTTAGAGAGTTGTTGAGGCCACTTGGAGGTTTATCTGTGTTCTCAGGGACACCTGAGTTAGTGCTCCTGGTTCCTGTAATCTGCAATTTTTCCCTCTGGAAATCCATTCCTACTCACACACCATTCCAAGGGCGTTCATCCCAAATTGTTTAGCTAAAAGTCTGTAGAGATTCTCAATCATCCAGATCACAACCATGACCTGGGTAATTGAGAATCTCTACAGAACTTCAGCTCCAAAGTTGATCACTTGGAGAGCTTCAGTTATGGCTGCCCCATAAAAGTTTTGTATATAACTATGTAGATTGTGTGTATAATATCTTTATCTCTCTTTTGTCATGTTCTCATCATATGCTAAACAATAATTTATTGAACATTTGCATTTGTTTAGCTCACGGTCATGTTTACTACATTAAGCTATGATTCAGGGTACTCTACTATTTCTTGTCTTTTCTCATCATCCTTGGATTTCTTTCACAGGAATATCTGGACAAGCAGACAGTACTAAGTGTTGTGGCCCGCCAGCTGCCAGCGGAGTTGGTGGCAGACTCAGACAGTGAGGAAGTTGGGGAGAACCTTGGGCCAGTCCTGGAGTTGGGGGAAGGCTTTGATGGGTGCTCTGTGTCGGAGGCAGAGATGGGGCCAGGGCCATCTGACAGTTATCAGCTGCCTTCGGAGCTGGAGATCAGTGAGGAAAGAAGAACAGCTGGAGCCTGTTTCAGATGCATGTATGCACAGAGCTGTCAGGAGAAGGGAACAACTAAGGAGCAGGGGTCGACTCGGAAGTAAAGGCACAAGTGGATGCTGAATGGCCCCTCTCATAGGGAATAAATAGGAGCAAAAGGGGAGTGGTTGTAGGAGACAATTAGTTTGCTCATTATTGTGAAAATTTGCTTATCTGAGTTCATGCCTCACAGAGACTCCTTGCCAAGTATTTCGACTGGAAACTCATCCTGGCAACTATCCAAGGATTGATAAGGTCTGTTTTTGCAATAAAACCTTGAAAGGTTTACTTCCAGGATTTTTCTGGATGTGAATGAGAAGAATTCACAGTAACCAAATAAAAAGGGAGTCTTTAGGGGACCAAAAGCCTGTTTTGTGATTCTGTTAAGCCTGGGTCAGAACACTAAGAGTTTTTTCCTAACAGCTCTGGCATTACAAAATATTTTGATGTGAAAGATATTGCAGATCTTCTAATCTAACTGCCTGTTCAAGGGGTTGGTAAGGGAAGGATAATTTCATCCAAAACAAACCTTGGAGTTGTTTGAAGCTAAACTCCCGGGACATTTATGTTATGCAAATTGAACAGAAGGCACATACCTTCATCTGGCTGCTAGCATTAAAGTAATATCCTAGACTGGCTTTGCAGAAACTGAGCTGTTGTAAAATCTCCGCTCCCTGCTCATCTCACACTCACTCTCTTCTAACAGAGTCATATGGGGAGAAAGGAATAAGCCATTCCATGGCCCCAACACTCACAGCGGTGGTGTCAAACCCGGTTGGACCACCACCAATTTCTCAATACACATTTTTACATCTTAAAAACCAGTGGGCCATTTTCCAATATTCTAGCAAAATAGTTGTTTTTATAGAGGGTGATGATAGTGCTATTACTGCTCTTGTAGTGGATTTAAAGACATGCTAAACTTCAGAAAGACACTGGATGCTCATAATTTCTTTTTTCTTTTTAACAAATATTATAAGCAAGTTAAAGAAAAGGGAATTCTTCCTCTTTTGGGCTACTAGTCTCTCTCCCCAATCTTCCCCACATACAAATTTCTCACTATGATGATCCACAGCAAGAGGAGACTTCTTCTTCTTCTTCTTCTTCTTC
>JAEANM010021029.1:0-11960 GCA_017656035.1 Myanophis thanlyinensis
TACTTACTTACTTACTTACTTACTTACTTAGAAGATTTTTACATTAGCTTGAGACTCTATAAGAAGAGATGAAATCTTTTTCTATTTCCAAATCTATTATTCCCTGTTGGAAAATGATTGCTTTTTAAATGGTCTTTTAATACAGTAATTCAATGTTAATGCCCCAAGGCGACGAAAGGAATATCAGGCCACAAAAGCTTTTTTTCCACAGATGTAATTTAAGCTAGATAAGATAATATCAAGCTGATATTGAATGCACATTTCCTCTTTTCATCGTATTTTCTTTCTTTGCACAGAATAGTTGATTCCTTAAATCAGTTAATTATTTGCTTCATGTAAAGAATACAACATAGGTCATCTCAACAGACACAAAACAAGACAAAAAAAGAATTGTTGTGATAGGAAACAACATTTTTACTTACTATAAATTCTCAGAATAAACATTATTGTCCAAACCAGGTATAATTCTAGATTTTTGCAGTCTGGATATTGACTGTAAAAAAAAAAATCTCTGCTGGATGATTACATTAACACAAGGCAGTTGATTTTTGACAGCCTTCTTCATTGGCTGATTAACACCACAAATATCTAGAGAAAATTCTCCAGACAAATATGTGGTAATGGTACTATAGAGAGAAGGAGAAGGAGAAACAGCTTAAAATATCAATTGTTGGAAAGGTTCAACTTTATTTCATTACTTTTGCTAAGGGAAGGAGCTTTTGCATGCTGAGAATCAAATCCAAATTCAGTTCTAATGTATTCATTAAATGTTGTTATTTATTTTTCCAAATCCTTCACAGAAATCATAAATTTACTGGCCTGAAACAAACTATTATTTTGTACCAAATGCAATGTTTCATATTAAGAATATTTTATGTATATTATCTACTTAATAATGCCATGCTGGACTTTACTAGCCATTGATAGAATTAAATAATTAGCAAGAATCTGAAATAATTTAGATTTTTATATAATTTTATATTCACAATTTTAAAATGCACATTTTCATCAGTTTATTATTTTAAGTGCAAGAATTTTATGATAAACTTTTAGACTTTTTAAAATGGTAAATGTACAAAAAAATTATTTTAATATGAATGAATAAGTGAGCAAATTATGAACAGAAAATACATTTCTTCATCATCAGTGTCTTTTCCTACTGATAGATTTGATGGTCACAATATTATTTTGCTTCTCATGTGCACAATATAAATCATGAAATTTCAAAGTGTTATCACTGCGTGATATCTATCTGTGTCTCAGCAATATGTAGCTAAGAATTATTTTTCTTCCCATTGGTCCCACAGACATATGGCATATTTTGCAGGAGAAATCTCATGAGAAAAGTACCTGATAATGTGATTTATGACAATATATTTCAGATTTCTACCTCTAATTTAGAAAGCAGGTCAATACATAAAGGTAGGAAATGAATCTTTAAACAATATGAGAAATTACTAGATTATCATAAATATGCTGAAATACTTTACAAAAGTCCTGCTGAGTCTTCAATAATAAACAGAAAATGCATATGCTCCAAACAGATTACAACATAATATTTGAAAGCTCCTTTGATATATAATTCAGATGACTTTTCCTGGATACTAAAACAACAAATATAAAATTACATGAAAGCCTATATGCATGTCCTCCTTTGATCTAATATTTAATGGTGTTAATACAGCTCAGAATTAATTTATTAGAAAATGTATTTACACTACTTATTACAAGATTGGATTAGCTCCCAATTAAGGAAATTGATTTAACTCAAATGCATCTAAGTTCACAGATTTGACATGGGAATCACTTTGGTCTTCTTTCAAAATGAATGAATGAGACCTCTCCATCTGGTTCCATGAGAAATCACAAAGCGTGGTACTCTTTTGTGTTTTTGATAGAAATGTGTTCTATTTGCTGGTCTGGTTGCAAGTCTAATAGATGCTGACATTTTCAAATTCTAGAACAGTGATGGTGAACTTTTTACTTACCGAGTGCCAAAAAGTACATGCTATGCATGTGCCATCCACATTTACGTGCGGCTCCTCCACATGTGCTACATGTGCAACTGTACCATCTGGGCATGCATGCAGCTTTTGCATGTGCAATGCATGCACAATGCATGCATACATTCATGCACACATGAACAATTATGTGTGCATGTCCAGGAGAGCTCCAAAGACCACCTGGATTTCCTGCTTCAATCGTGCCCATGCACAGCGGAGGCCTGAAGGCCAGCTGGGTGTCTAAAATCGCACATGCGTGCATGCGCAATTGCTTGTGAATGCTCAGCTGGAGGTAAGTTGGCCGACAGCTTGTGTGCCCAGCAAGAGGGCTTTGTATGCCACCTGTGGCACCCGTGACATAGGTTCACCATCACAGTTTAATATTGATAAATTTTAAATGGATAGATGGACTCTGTGTAAAAAATATTCTTTTGTGTAAGGGATGTTCAGCAAGGCATTTACTTTTTTTTAACTTTTACAAGGTGATATATATGAATTGGTGTTTATACTGGTGCCTCTATATTACATAAAGTTTGGTTAAAATGCATGTGCATGTATGTATATACAACACAACTAAAAAAATTGCTGAAGAAGCATTTATTTTATCCTCTGGGGTAATTTGCATGGATATCATATAGAAATAGACATAAGATTCATATAAACTGTGGGGAAATCAAGTAGATGAATATAAGTGAACAACAAGATATATAGTTTGTGAGTGAAACCAAGGAAGATTGAAAACATGCAGATCAAACTGATTTTCAGTGTCTTCCAGACTCTGAATAAAGTCATTTACTAAGGTTGTAGTAGCTTCCTTTATCTAAAGCTATTAAGCTAAGGTAGTTAACTGTGCTAGATATTTCTGGTTTGTAAGGAGAGTGGGGGAAGAGAAACCTGAATTGGTTAATTAACCAAATTAGTACCTTAAGTCAAAACGATCTTGTCCCTTTGCAGTAAAGTATCAATAGTGGCACTTATCAGAAAAAGTTCAATGTATCAGAAAGAACATTTTATTCATACCAAATCCCTGCAGATTGTAATGAAATATGATTCTGTATTAATCTATTATTTTTCATTTTTATTATTGTTCTCATGTTTTCCTTTGGTTTTTCTTTTTCTTTCAATAATACCAATAATATAATATTGCAGAATCAATAGCTCCAATTCTAACATTTGTTTATATTTTCAGCTGAGGGGTTTTTTTTCCTGAAATTTTTTAAATTATAGTTTTATAGGGTTAAGGGTCCACAATAGCATGAAATAATTATTAAGCATTTCTGTGACTTTCTTTCTTCTATGTGCAACTATGTTCTCAATCCTTTTTACCTTACATCATTTTGTTGCATTTACCTTGGGATTAATCCCCCCAAAAACCACTAGAATACAACAGTAAATTAAAAACTGACAGGCACTAACACTGAATATACTCTCTGGAAAGACTGACTTTGACCTTCTCTCTGCTACAACAGTTAATATCAACCACTCAATATGAGGCTTTTATTGTCAGGCCTTGGAGATAATTCATTTAAATCTCTCAGCATCTGCAGAAGAAATGCACAAATGGGGGGCATTTGAAATAGTCTTTGTCTATCAATCATAGCCCCAAAAGGTAACACCTGAAACTGCAGGCTAGGGCCATTAGGGGATAATAGACTCAGCTCTTCTTTGCTTCATTCCTTCTTTAGGGACAGATCTGCAAGCTGTGATAGTCTATAGCCTGAAGATTTAGTAATTCAAGAAGCAGATGGAATCTTTAATTGCCAGAATGACTTATAAATAAATATTTCACTTACCTTTACATAAAAGTCTGGGCTTTCTCATGTAATGTCATCCTTGGAATTTGCTACTTTCAGATTTGACCTGAGAAAAAGAATGGGTTTTCTCACAATAACATTCATATCATAGTTTCTCCTTGAGATTTCATTTAAATAATATTTCTTGCATGTACAAATCATGTTGAATACATGCCAATTCACTGACACCTTAGTTTCCACAGGAGATCAATACATTAGAGTTACAATGATCCTGCATAAGATGTGATGGACATTTTGGAGTGGAGGCAAATGCCTCTATGGAAATAAGGTTCTGCATCTGATCTATCCTGTAGGCCAAGCCAAAATGGTAATAAAAATCCCAGTAACAGGATGGGATAGAGCATACCCACAGCAATTTAAGAGCTGATAATCAGATTAATATATAGTAGGCATTTCCAAAACAATCAACAAATACAATATATTCTCATTTACCAGAAATAAAATCCTTTCCTTAATGCAGAATAAAAACAAGAAAGAGAAGCTTAGCTTTCCCACCCTACATGTTGTATATATTTCCAATTGAAAGTAGTGTATTGCTGAAATTATTTGGTTGTTGCTTTACCTTTCTTTTAATTAACTCTTACTAATCAGAATTCAGACATGCTTGTTCTTGAATGAACCATTTCCAGTCCACACTATTAGCAGAAGCTGCAAAAATAGCTTCAACTGATTAATAGGAACTTGACGATTCCTACCCCATGACTACTTCACCAACAAAATTATGAATGAGATATCATATGTTATTCATCTACCAAGACTTGTTTCAGGATAAGATGGAAAACAATAAATAAGGTGGAGCATAGCAAAAGATAAATTTTGGATATAGTGGATTTGATATTTATTAATTATAAGTAGTTTATAATAATAATACACAATTTTGAAAAAGAACAAGAGAAACATATATAATATTAAAAAGAAAATTCCCAAAGGGCTTCACAAGCCCTCTGTCCCAATTATGGAGTTATGAGAGAGTAGAGCCACATCTTAAGAAACATCTGGAACATTTAAAGAATGGGAAACAATGTATTGTAAACAATCATTGACTACTGTTTCCTTTTAGCCACTGTCCTGTCCACAATCATCCTTGCACTTTTCCATCCTAATGAGGTTTACAGAAATGGCCTTGAAGAAGAATTCAGCAACTATAATGGAAGTGTTAGCTTAGCCTAGATAGGTAGGAGGAAGGTGAAGAAAAAAGTCAAGATTGTTTAAAAGCAGAAAAAAAGAATCTCTGCCAAGTTTTCAAGATTTTGTTATACCCTGCATCAATAGAGTTCCCAAAGATCTTGGGGTGTCTTCTCCTCTGACCTGATCTATCTCAAAAGGCTGACATGTTACTTTCCCAGTTGTTTGCACACATTAATGCTTTCATCTCATACTTCCACATCATCTTCTTTGACACTAATGCAGAGCCTTTCTTTTTCTACCTCCTCCCTCAACCTTAGGGCACCACTGTAGCTCTGATGCTATAATAATCAAAGTAATCAGAAAGACTTTGTCCTTTGTTTCTGCACACCTATTAAATCCACGGAAACTTTACAGCAAAGAAAACTGATAGCTCATTTCAGACAAACAAAGGAACAAGGTAAGTGCAACTTAAAAAATGAAAAGGGAAAGGAAGGTCAAAATATTTTGGGCAGGAGATGAGAAAGCAAAGAGAAAATACTTCATCCAGCATGAACAGAAACCAAAAAGTTTCAAATCTGAAGATGTAAAATTTGAGCAGAGCTTAATATAGTACCTCTCTATCCTGGATATGTGACTGTCTCCAACTCTTTCTCGACTTCTCTCTCTAGTTTTAGATCTATCTTTTACTTTCACTCTAGATCTTTATCCCAGCAGAGAATATACCCACTCACCAGTCCAGAGGAAGTCGCGGCACAGTGCAGCAACCAGCTTGCTGATATGGAAGTCATGTGCCAGGCACCAGCCAATCAGAGCTGGGCTGCTGCTAGAATGGAACAAAGGGTTGGAGACCATCATCTTTGAAGAGTTTAACTACAGCTCAGGTGAGAAAATATCACTTTTTGAATTGAAATGGAAAATATGCATATGGGATGCATTTGTAATGGGTTGGAAATGCAGAAAAATGTCATCTGGATTTGTGATTTGTGACTTACGTAGGCAGAAAATATTGATCTGACTCATGAGAAAAATAACTACATGGTCACTAAGTGGCAAAAGTCACTTGTTGACACTCAATCAATCAGTCAGTCAAACACTATCCCTATGACATTTATATTACTCCTCAAAATACTATAAGATCCTTAGGGCTCTCTGACTTTGTTTTCTTGTAGATGTTTCACTAGCAAACTAGATAACATCACCAGTGCACTGCAAGAAATCCACCAAGCTCAGAGAATCCCAAGGACTCCCCATTTAACTCTGACTTACAAATATTATCTTCTATCATTCCTCAAATGATATTATTTTTGTTGTTTTTTCCTTAAAGTTGTTTTGATGATGATTGTTTCATTGTATTAAGAATATTAATAGCTTATGTCATAAAACTGCTTTTAAATCTTCTGAACTCTTCATTAACTATTTTTCCAGATCTTGTTCAACATACTTTATGCCTATCCTTGGTGATAATAAAAAAAATCATTGATTGGACACTTCTAAGCTGATAAAAGAAGTAAAAGGAGTAAGAGGAGAATGGTTTGCCCTATGGAACTTAAAGCTCCATCTTGAAATCTAACTGTCTGTCTATATCAAACTCAGTTTCATTGAGGGCTACATCAGGATTGTGTTTGGGGCAGGGGCATGGCCAGAGTGGGTGTGACCAGCTCAATATTACTCATGTTGGGGGGTACCTGTTGTGGCCCAGGTGAGGTTGGGGGGATCCAAATTGTGTTTTTAGCTGTAATGGCTTCTTGCAGCTCTCTGCCAACAAAAACAGAGCCCGGAAGGGCTTCATGTGGTCCTTCCAGATTTCATTTTGTCTAGCAAAGGTACCACAAACTGATCTTTCACTGTTTCCAAGTCAGCCCATTGGCCAGATATAAACACTCTATGGTCCACGGGCCTTGAGTTTGACACCCCTGGTCAAGACAAGTACATTTATCATACATAGTGTTGGCTTTTTAAAATAACTACCATATGTAAATTATTTTTTATTTTTATTATAAATTCAACCATAGTCTACCTTGGAACTAGTCTTAGTCAGATTTTTTTTTCTATTTTAAAACAATATCAGAATGTCTTTACAGAAACATACCACTAATATTTTCTGGTTATTACTTCATATACAGTAGGATCTTATTAAGCTCTTCACCTTTGACAAAATATACGTCTTCCAATTTTTTTCTGATCCATATTTCTGTCCCTTAGACCATCTTGTTAAGTAAGATGTCGTTTTCATACCTACTATAGGTCTTTTTTCAACTGCATCTAAGCACAGCACAAGCATGGGTTTACCACATCTTTTTTTTCTAACATACTATAACTCTATTATATTGCTGTCATCTTGTCTCAGGCCATGAGAAACAGGCTTATTTGTCCTTGCCTTGTAATTTCTCCCATTCCTTAACATCATCCAAAGGCAGTCTCAAGATGCAGAAAGTCAACTAGGTAGTTCAACATTTAGTTGTGTTGGTGTTAAATCAGGTGGTTGACACTGACTCAGAAAAGAACAATACAGGTAAGATAGAAGTCAGCAATCTAGATAGAAAATTTCACGTTGTTTCAAGAATGTTTAATTGACACCGATTAGCCATTCAGATTTCAATACTTTGACACTGGCTATCATCTTATCAACCCTTCTTAGTTCTTTCAAATCCTCCATTAAACCTTTCCCTAATTATCTAAGGGAAACAAACCAGGATACATGAGTGATAATATAATAATGCAAATTATGAAGCTTACCTAATTACACAGGATGTTAATTTGGCAGTCTAATGCATATGCTGCTGTAATTTTTTGCATGTTCTTTTAAATTGGGCTAGAAATTGTCCTTCCAGCAATTTCTTTTTCTTGTGTGCCCATTTCAAAGGAACAAGAGGGAGGAAGGGATGAGAACGACAGTTTATTGCAACTTAATTAGGCTCTGAGGATTCATTTCACTAATTCGAGTCACAGGAAGGATAATAAAACACAAAGAGAAGGTAACAAGCTATAAATAAGTGAAAAAATCTAAACAGCATAAATATAACTGAAATACAAGCTGAATATATGTTTTTGAAACTTATATTCTTGTCAAGCACAACTTGAGTTTACATTTGGTCAGCTACAGTATATATGTCTCAGCCAAATACTATAAAGGTACAAAAATGGTTTTGAAGAATGTGAGATCAAAATGAACAAACGATACCGGTAATTGTGGAACCCAGATAAAGTTTCATGAGGCACTGTATCTTCCAATTTCCAAGCTTTTAAAACCATTATATTTCAAAAGAGTATTCTAAGAAATATTTAATGCCTTCTGTTAAAGACTTATGGACAATAAAGAGAACAAATAAAAAGAGACACTTATTCTTTCGCAATGTATTTATTTTTGAATTTTTTTCTCTTTATAGACAGGCAGAAAAGAGATGACAAATTTGAAATGCCCACTGCAACCTCAACTGAAATGTCTGAAACTTGCTTAAGAAACAGACAGGACCAATGTGGTGACAAATAACCTAAGACACTGTTTGGAATCCTCCTCCACTCTCAATATGTCAGTGCACAATGAACTGTACAAACAAGAATGATTTATTGTGGAAAACCTAATTAATCCATCTAACACTGGATGTTCAATCCTTTTTTGTTTTCTGCTTTTTTTTCTGCCCAGACAATTTGTCATACTATTATCACTAACCAATTGCTTATCTCACTTTTGCACTTATCAACAACCTCACTATACATTCATAAGGGTAGTACAGCAATAAAAGCAGAGATTTATAGGAGACATGAAATCCATCTTGAGTTGTTCCTTTCAGAAGTGGAGTAGACCTGGCTGAACATTTGGAAGTTTCTAACCTGACTATGACACACAGGTGCAACCTCTGCCTGACAACCCTAGGACTTAGAGACAGATCCAAATTGGCTTCAGACCATGCAGCACTACAGAGCAATTAGTTTATTGGTTTGCTTTTTTAAAAAAAATGGCTGACTATCTTGGAAAATGATACTCTGCGAAGCTTATAAGAAAGACAATTCAATATAAAATCAGACATCAATAATCAGTAATAGGTTTAACATCAAAGTAATTATCTTTTCAAAGGGCAGGTGAAACTATAGAAAAGTATAGGACCCATCAGTTGACACTGTTCCAAAGAAGAAACCCAGAACATGTCTATCCTGTTAAAGGATATTAGAATGTACATATGATCTTCTAACACAGGGTTATCAAACTGATTTCTTCAAGGGCCAGATCAGCATTGTAGTCTTCCTTTGCCTGCTTGGGGGGGGGGAGATTGGATGGAAGCTTCCTGCAGCACTTTTCTGGCCAAAATGGAATGTGTGTGTGTGGGGGGGGGTAATGCCCCCCCCGCACCATAGTTTGGCTGGCAGAATGCTCCAGAAAGCCATCCAGGCCAAAAACGGGGCATGGGAGCCTATGTGCAGCCCCACCGTGCCCCATTTTGGCTGCCAGAAACACTGTAGATTGATCCTTTGCTAATTCCAGGCTAGCCCCATGGGCCAGATCAAGTCTATGGGTCTTGAGTTTAACCCCCTGTTCTAAAAGATAGTCCACATAACCCAATCTGATGCTTTGTGAGACCTTTTGGATGATAACCAGCACATTGAATTGTACCTAGAAGTCCTGGATGAGTTTAATGTCAATCACCTCTAATAAGTTTAATCTTATTAGAGGTGACTGATATTAAGCAGCAGTAGCCACAAATCTGATCTAAGTATCAATGACTAGGCACTGGCAACAGAACACAGTAGTAATGTAAGACCAATAAAGCTACACTGTTCTTGGCTTTAGAAAAACTTTTGGACCTGGCTTTTCCTCCAGGTGTTTCAGATTCAGTTGAGTGGAGCCACCTTTTGTTTGTCTAATTGTTCCATTTGGTCATTATTTTATAATGTAAATATTCATTGCTTTTTGTTTGTGTTTGTTTCTATGGTTTACTGCCCAGAGTCATGTTGAATTGAGCATAAATCCTATCAATCAATCAATCAATCAATCAATCAAACAAACAAACACCAGGGCTACCTTTCCCATAAGCAAACTGCCCCATGACTCCCACCACACTTTGTATTGTCCATTATCACTGCAACAATCTGCCTGCCACCTTATCTCTTCCCAAATAAATTAGTTTCTCCCAACTCTTACGTACTCATTTCCCAGACTAAGGATCTCAACAATTCCCCTGGCATATTCAGTGATCTAGTAGTCTGTCAGCACCCAGATGTTTCTGACCAGTAATCAGCATTCTTCTCAGCAAACCACCAAACCCTGCCCTTCCTCAAATCTTCCATCCCTATTATGACTCTCTGTTCCCACCAGGGAAACTTAGGCAGGTGTAACTTCATAAGTACCAAAGAGCTTCCCTTCCCCATTCCCCTTTTCCCTTTCCCCTAACCCCTTTCCTTCCAGCAGTAGACTAAAATGTCTTACCTCAGGATTCAAATTAGCAAATATAAACAAGAGAGGTTCTATAACTGAGTTGTAAAGCAAATTGCAAACTGTACTAGTACGAGTTTCTGTAATCAACCTAAGCAGAAGTGGCATTCATTTATGCAAATTATTGCATAAAGTAATAAATATGGCTGAAAATTGCCTGCATTGGATGTCACATTCAGAGCTGCTGAAACCTTTCCCCTCAAAGATTCTAAAAAGTTATTATCAATCCTGAAGGAAAATGCTCATGTACAGTTAATTCAAATGTCTCTTAAAATTAAATCGGGATTCAGTCTAGTGACTTGATCAATCTTCATGCTGAAAACCAGAACTTGTACTTCATTATGTGTAGTTAATCATTACAGGGGAAAAAAGAAGTTTCTTTCCCTTGCAAGAACAGATGAAAAATGATTAAGCAAATAAAAAACACATTCTTTTTTACCCTATCTGATGCAGTCCAGTGCATTCAATATCAAAAATTAGTATGGATCACATTTTGAATTATTAAAGACATTTATCCAGATTATTGTCTTGCCTAATTATTCACCTTTTTTTTTTAAATTGCTGAAAATTAGGAGCACTGAAAGCTAGTTATTCTTATTTTATAAGAACATCTCCATAACTGAATACTCCTAATTATAAACATTTAAAAGAAGCATATTGATGAGATTTTTCAAAATCACCCAAGCAGTAGCTATAAGGTGCATATATAAGCAGGACAATTTATATAAAGATTAGAGTAGGAGCCTCTACATTGCTGTAAAAACTTGCAGTAATAAAGTTATTCCAAATCACCATGTAGGGAAGCACTACTTAAAGGTCAGTCATTTTATTTTAACATTCTAGATCAAGAGTGTCTGTAGGACAGGGATGTTAAAAAGTCAGGTGGATGTAACAAGGGAATCAAAGCCTCATCACTTGGACATATGTAAAAAGAAGGAATGCTTTGATCATATGACCATTGTCCTATCCTGACGGTTTAAAAAGTCTGCTCCCAAGAACACCCATGTCTTATATGTGTATTCTTGATAACCATGAGAATATAGAAGGAAGCAATGTTATACATTTTTATTCAGACTCCCAAGTAGTTTCTGTAATCAACAGAGAAATAAGACAAAAGTATGACCAACACAAGAACTTCAAGAAACAGTAATAATTAGGAACAGTAATAAGTACTTACAGGACTACCTGTTGCCACCATCAGCCTCCCGTCAGCCAGTGCATTTCCACAGGGCGGGCCTCCTTGGGGTGCCATTGTCTGGACGTTGTCATCTAGCAGCCCCAAGGGTTCGAGCCTTCTCTGCAGGGGCACCCTCCCTTTGTAACGAATTGTCCCTGGAGATCAAGACCATCACAGACCTGCGGCCTTCCGGCGTGCATTAAAGACATATTTGTTCCAACTGGCCGGTCTGGTCTAGCATAAATTATTTTGGGGTTCTTAGTAATTAGTTTTAAATTCTTTATAAATTTTATATTTTCAATTTTTTATTGAACCAACCACTTAATTTAATTATTTTAATCTGCTTTTAATTGATATCTATTTTTATTATTCTCTGTTTTTTATCTGGTTGTATACTGCCCCGAGTCCCT
>JAEANM010021031.1:0-11958 GCA_017656035.1 Myanophis thanlyinensis
CTATAGTCCGGCCCTCCAACGGTCTGAGGGACCGTGAACTGGCCCCCTGTTTAAAAAGTTTGAGGACCCCTGGTTTAGGGGAACTTAATCTTAACTTAATCTCATTAATGCCAAACTTTGTAATCTATCTGTGGAATTATAAATCCAATAATAAAGTGGATTTTTGAAAAAATAATAGTTGTAAATATTTGTGAGATATTTTTAATACCAAACCTGAAATCATGATAAGGAATAAATTATTCAAGCATATTTTACTAGATAAAGATGACTTCCTTTGAAAAAATATTATATTGACTCTGATTGATTAGTGTAATTAGCTACTAATTTCTTTTACGTATCAGGGAAAAAAATCTGCGTTAAAATTGCATTAAAGTGCCAAACATTACTTGTTGTAACTAAAACTCTATATTTATTAGAGCAGTTTCCTCAAAAGAAATACATTGAATTGTCATACATTAAAGAGATTAATTGCTCATTAAATCCTATAATACAATAGATTCCCCTTTTTTTCTCTTTTTTGAAATTGTAGACCAGGGATATCAAACTGGCGGTCTGTGGGCTGGATGTGTCATGCACAGGCATGCCCACCCCAGCTCCACAAGAAGAAAAACATTGCAAAATGTCATGTGATGGCAATGTGACACCACGAGTTTGACACCTGTGCTGTAGACTCTATTCAGGGTAGATGGAACTGTCTGGATAGATGGAACTGAGCATTTGGTGGCCAGATGTCTTTCCTGACTCCTATGCTGTTAGAAGTGGGCAAAAAGAGAAGCAAGACTGGTTGGATACAATGTAGCCTTTATTTGTGATCCTGATACAATCTGACTAGGCTGCAGGCTGGCAGCTCCTTTTATAGAGAGCTGTCAGCCAATAGCCAATCTATTTAAAGCAATTTCTTGTACGCAGCACAGACTACATAGAAGACTTCATCCACACCTATGCAGACACAACATCCCTCCCCACCTGGCTGTCGCAGACCATCTGCCTGGCTTACGCTATAAGTGTACTCGTTTAGTGTGCCCTTTCAGATCTGTGCAAGTCCAGCCTCATTTCTGCTGCATCATTGCTGGAGCTGGTTTGGAGGTTTGGAGTCCTTCTTTGGCTTGTCTTCTTTGTGGCTGTTGGGCCTCTGCAGCAGGTGCATCTATTCATCTCTAGATCCAGGTAGGATTATGATGGTTCTCCTCTCTGGCAGTGGGGAGTGGGGGAATGTTTGTTAGTGTTGGTTCTCTGTCATGGTGTTGCAGTTTTGTTAGGTTTGGGTTTTGTCAGCCCTGAGCTCTTGGCTTTTTTGATGTTCATTGGGGTCCATGCTGTCGTCCCTTAGGTGGCTTTGTAGGCAGCTTTGATCTATGTGCCGCCGCTACACTCATCTGTCTTCTAGTTGGATTATGTGTGAGTGGGGACCCGTGGTGTTTTTTATAATTCCTGGGATCCATATAGGCTTCCCGCTGTAGTTCCTGTGTAGACTGAGTCCCCATTTTTTAATGTTCTTAGACTCGGAGTTCCCTCACAGGGTTTGACCATGACATAATCAGGGTGAAGCCTGTCCAGGCTGATTCTGAGTTTGCAGCCCATCAGGAGTTCTGAGGGGCTGAGTTTTATGTTTGGATTTGGGGTAACATGTTGGATAAGCAGGTAGCGGCTTATCCTATCTTGCCAGTCCCCTGGCCCCATTTTCCCTAGGGCTTTCTTCATGGTTCGAACCATGTGTTCAATAATTCCATTCCCTGCTGGGTGAAAGGGGGCTGTGACTGCATGCCTGATGCCCTGGCTGGCCAGGTATGCTTTGAAATGGGCAGTTGTGAATTATGGCCCATTGTCTGATACAATGACATCTGGTAAGCCATGTGTTCTGAACAGCTGTTTCAGGATGCTAATTACTGCTTTGGTTGTGGTTGTCATCCGCTGCACTTCCAGCCATTTGGAGTAGGTATTGACCACTATGAGCAGTATTTGTCCTGAAAGGGTCCTGTGAAGTCAACGTGGAGTCTGGCCATGGTTTTCTGGGGTCCTCCCATTGTGTTGCTGTAACCGCTGGTGGGGCTAGTCAGAATTCTTGGCAGGGTTTGCAGATTTTAACCCAGCATTAAATGTCTGTGTCCATTGCTGGCCACCATACATGCGTAGCTTTGGGCTAGTACTTTCATTCGTACAATGCCCAGGTGGCCATCATGGAGTGTTTCTATTATTTGTCTTTTCAGCTTGTTGGGAATCACTACTTGGTTTCGCCACAGCAAGCAGCCCCACTGTAGTGACAGTTCATGCTGGTGGGTTTTGAAGTTTTTAAATTCCGTGCCAGCTTTTTCACACCCATTGGAGCACGGTTGTTAGTGTTTTGTCTTTCCTGGTTTCTTTGGCAATGTCGGCTGCAGTGATTTGTGCCTCTGCCATTGTTCCAATTATTAGGACCTGGGAAGCATATGCAGGATCTTCTACTCTTGTGCTGAGTGGACAACTGTTTAGGGTGTCTGCATGTGAGATTTCTGTTCCATGTCTCTGGGTCAGTGTGTAACTGTATGCTGCTAAGAATTCTGTGCAGTGTGTTATCCAGGATGACAGGACCTCTGTCTGTTCTCTGCAATCAGTCCTAGCAGTGGTTTATTGTTGATGATGAGTTCAAAATGCCTCCCATATAAGTATTCATGGAAACTCTTGATTCCCGCCATTGCAGCCAGTGCTTCCTTGTCCAGCTAGCTGTAGTTGCATTCAACTGATGAAAGTATGTGGGAGAAAAACTCAATGGGAGCTTCTTTGTTGTTGGGGAGTCGGTGGCTTAGTACTTCCCCAACCCCAAAGGGTGACATGTCACAGGTGAGGTTTAAGGGCAGTTCCTCATTATATTGGATTAATAGGCTTTGCAAGGAGATTAAGCTTTTTACTCCTTGGAAAGCAGTGGCTTCTGCCTGATGGGTGACCAGGTGGCTTTTTTGTCCAGTAGCCAATAGAAGGATGTTGCCTTTTGCCTTAGGAAGATGCTGTAGAAATTCAGAAAGCCCAGGAATGCCTGTAGTCCCTTATTGGTGGGGGTGGGTGCTTCGCATATTGCCTTTATTTTTTTGGTGGTTGGATGCAGTCCATCTGTGTCTATGAAGTAGCCTAGGAATTCTACCTTGGGGACAGCAGTCTGGCACTTTTCTCTTTTGACCTTCAAGCCAGCTTCTTGGAAGTGCCATAGAACTGTTTGAAGCCAGCTGATTAGTTCCTTCTTGTTTCTTGTGGAGACCAGGATGTCATCAAAATAGAGTATCACCCCTGGAATGCCCTGTAAGAGATGTTCCATGAGACATTGGAATAGCCTGGTGCCACGCTGACCCCAAATTGTAACCAGCAGCATTTGAATGCCCCCCCCATGGATGACAATTGTTTGGGCTTCCGCCATTGCCTCATCAACTGGCAGTTGTTGGTATGCTTGAGCCAGGTTGACTTTGGCAAATATTTTCCCTGTCCCAAGGACTGTAACAGGTGTTGTACTATGGGGACTGGATAGGCATTTAATTTAAGTGCCTTGTAGTCTGCACAAAAGTAAACCATTCCATCAGGCTTAATGGGAGTCATGATGGGAGTTTCCCATTTGGTGTGGTCAATAGACCACACCGCGCGGGCAATTATGGGAGCTTCTCGGAGCTCCCATGTTACACCTCTCCTGCGTGAGCTGCACTGGCTTCCTGTGGCCTTGCGGGTGCAATTCAAGGTGTTGGTACTCACCTTTAAAGTGCTCCATGGCTTGGGACCCGGGTACTTATGGGACCACCTGTTGCCATCATCAGCCTCCAACCAACCGGTGCACTCCCACAGGGCAGGCCTCCTCGGGGTTCCACCATCGGGCTGATGTCGCCTGACAGCCCCGAGGGTATGAGCCTTCTCTGTGGCTGCTTCCTCCTTATGGAACGAACTCCCCCCTGAGATTCGGACCATAACTGACCTCAGAGCCTTCCGATGTGCGTTAAAAACTTATTCTTCCAGCTAGCTGGTCTGGCCTGATACCTCAGGGTATCAGATTTTAATCTCAAATTTAATTGCTTTTAATTTGTATCAGCTTTATGTAATTATTTTAATTGGTTTTTAGATTGTTTATATATGCTTTTTATCTGCTGTGCACCGCCCTGAGTCCCTTGGGAGAGGGGGCGGTATATAAATTTTGAAAATAAAAAATAAATAATAAAAATAGATTCTAAAACCTCTTACTTGACTAATTTGTCAATTTGTTCATCTACTTTTGGTCTGAGCATGAATAGGACTCGCCTGTGTTTGAATCAGATAGGAGCCACCTATCTGTTTAGGCTGAAGGAAATAGGAGTCACTTTATACTTGCCTAGCTCCCTGTTGAAAATGTCCTCAAACTCCCTGGTCAGCTCTTTGGTGGCTGTGTTATGTAGGCTGTTGACTCTGGCAATGTCCAGCCCTAGGGCATTGAACCAGTCCCACCCCAGGAAACTTGGGAGTGTTCACTTGATGAAAATTAGAGGCAGGCTGCCCTTGAATCCTTTGTAAGTGACTGGGAACTGTCTGCTTCCCACGATGGGGGTGTGATTCCCTTGATAGTCCTGGAGGATTGTCTTGCTGTTTTGCAGTTCAGTTTGAGATAAGTGGGGAATCAGTTCTTTGATTTTCTCCCAGGACATGATATTCAGGGCTGACTCCATATCTACCTCCATGCTTCAGGGGCTCCCTTGTATGTTTATGGTAATTCTGATTTTTCTCCATCTGGGCTTCTCAGTTTGCAGACTGCTGATCTCAGTATGGTAAGCCCAGATATAGATCATGAAGTAGTCCTTGTTGCTTGTCCTTTGCCTCGGGGATCCCCATCATGGTGGTCCTTGTCATGGAGCCTGGTTGGTTGCATACAATGGCTTGCTAGATCCTCAGGGTTTAGAGGCCCTGCAGACTCTAAATGAGTATCCCTTTTTCTGGCATCGTCTGCAGATGGCTGATTGGTATTTACAGTTGATGCAGGTATGGTTCCTATCACAGCCCCCATAAGTGGTTTTCACCCCTTGGTGGCCATTTTGGGACCACTGGCTGGCTTAACTCGGTGGACATCATCTTCTTCAGCAGAGTTCATGTCGCTGCCATCTTTGATGTCCTCATTGTGGACAGAAGTGGACTTCCATGGTGCTTGGGGATTGCTGGAAAATTGTTTTCCCTTTTTTGTCTTGCTCGTGGCTTCTGCAGCTTGAGCCTCTTCTGTTGCGATTTGTAAGGTGAGGGTGTTGCGTGCCAGCAGTTGCCATTGCAGTTTGTCATTTCTGAGCCCACAGACCAGCCTGTCCCTTGAAGCCTCATCTAGGTCATGAAAATTGCAATATACAGCAGCATCTCAGACAGTAGCTATGAAGTCACTGGTGGATTCTCTGACTTCCTGGCACCAGTGATAGAACACATGTTGCCTTGCCATTTCTTTAGTCTGGTCAGCAGCGTGCTCCAGGTCACTTTGTATAGGAATTGAGGAGCCATGAGCACACATGTAGTTGCATGTAGTAGTTGAGGAACAAAGTTTGCTTCTGGGTATCGGGGATGTCTCTGAAGTCATTCTCATTGAGGAAACATTCAAAGCAGAGAATAAAAGAGTCCCAGGTTTCTGTTTTTGTGTCGAATGGTGAGAATGCAATGACTCCGGTCATTCTGCAGTTGTTGGGGTTCTTTGGGCTGAACTGCTCATTTCCCACATTTTGGCTATTGATTTGCCACAATGGTCTTATTGTTCTCTGTATCCCATCTTCATTGTCTGACTAGGCTGCAGGGTGGCAGCTCCTTTTATAGAGACCTGTCAGCCAACAGCCAATCAATTTAAAGCAATTTCCCATGTGCAGCATGGACTACATAGAAGACTTCATCTGTGCCTGCACAGACACAACACATGCAGAGTTTGCAGCAGATATTTTTTTCTTTTCACCCTAGGAGAGAAACACTTACCACTACCTAGGATTGAACTCTCAACCTTCTGAGTGGGAGATAAGTGTCTTTATCACTAGGCCACTACACTGCTCTAGAGCACAATAGACAGGTAATGCAAATTTTCATATTGTAAACTGAACTATTATATCTTCTCATCAAGTTATCTTAGATGGATGGATGAAGTATCTAGCTAGATGATGCTGGAGATATATATTTGGAATACTGCATTCTTCTGAAAGTAACTTGAAAACAAAAGCTATAAAATCCATGTGTGGGCAGAACATCTTTATTCCAACTGTGGGACATCTTGGGGCAATGATATACCAAGCGCAACATCTAGGGAAAAATATGTTTCTAAAAATATGTGCTGCATAGGCTTCATTGAAAAAGAAAAGAACATTAAAAGGAGAGGGGAAATGAAATGCAAATAAAGTGCACAGCTGATGTTTCCATTGCTCAAGCACTGTAGAACAGGTTGCCATGGTACCATGAGGAAGGCCATTCTCAGCATTTTGGTTATTCCTGATCTCCTCAATTGGAACAGCATTGGTAGATATGCTGTACCAATTTGCATTAAGTTGATTATCAATCTCTTCTTGACCTCTACAAACACTAAGGTCAGTAAGAGAATTCACCTCATCCTCCTCTAAAGTCTTATCTCATTTTTCAATGACTAAATATGACACTGGTGAATGATCATGCTGGCTGTGGGAAGATTCTGCTTAAAGTGAAATAATCTTTTAGTAGAGTTACAAAATACAGCAATGTTTATATTTGACCATTCAGAATTGTTTTCAGGTCCCAGGGGTCCCTCAGAATGGGAGTGATTATAAATTCAGTCCCTTGTTTAGTTTTTTTGGAGGGCTGGGGTGGGGTTTAAGGAAAAAATTAAGCTGTGCAAATATTTGTAAATAAAAATTTAACAAATGCTTAAGACATTTATTACACCCTTCAATAATTGCAAACCTGGAAAAATAAGTTGTCAGAAATGAAACCTTGGAACACAACACTCAGTGAGACATGCTAATTTAAAATTAATCTTCAAGCCATCCAAAGGTAGTTAATCCTGGTCCAATACCTTTGCAAGGAGGATAGGAAGGTTGAAATACATGCATTAAAAAAACCTCTGACCACCTCCCTGTGGGGCATTTTAAGAGAAGGGTTGATGGAAAAGTTATTGATATTGATGGAAAGGAATGATGTGTCTGGGTTTCCTTTATTTATAATTTGATCGTCAGCAGAAAAATATTTCACTAATTTAATTTTGATCTCTCCTGACCATTTCTTTGGCTTGTCCTGCCTTCTTTCCAGAGCGTAGCTGATGACAGAAAAGAATAAATGAAGCTCTGGCTCAAAATTAAGTTACACACTATGGACTACATACTCAGATAATAAGAAAGATAAAGTTAAGATAAGCAGAGAACATCAGATTCAGAAAGCCTGATATTTATGATCTCTCTCTTTCTCTCTTTCTCTCTCTCTCTCTCCCTCCCGCCCTCCCCACTCTCTCTGTCTCTTTCTCTCTCTGTGTACTTGTTGAAGTGCGCAAATCAAACTCATAAATTCTTTTTTTAGGCTGAAGATATTTCTTTAAAACTTGCATAGATTCTGCAAAACTATCAGCTTATTTCTGTTTTGAAAATAGTGCCACCAAGTGGAATTACATTTACTTAATAGTTATCTACATGGTTAAGAGCATTATGCTTTCATTTGTAAAATAATAACACACAGTCCATTCCTATTGTTATTATGAAATAATTGTGGAAGAGTACCTCTGCTTTGACTTTCAACCAATTCAATATTTCAAGCTTTTTGTGAGTTTTCTTCAAATTGACACTGAAGACTAATGAGATTATATCCTAAATAATTATTTTAAGTGCAAATGTATTTATGTATTTATTCATTTACTTACATGCCTGCCCATCTCTACGCGCTATACAAAGACTCAAACCTAATCATTAAAATAATAGCCCCCAGTGTCTCAGATAATTGACATCTTCCAATCTAATTTTTAAGATATCCTTTTTTTTTGGTAAGGAAAGCTCTACACTGTTTAATTTATGCATAAATATTCTAATGTCAAGTGATGGATAATAAAATCACCAAATTAATGGAAAAAACTAGTTCAAGAAAAATGAAGTTCTGTTTAATGTAAGTGTCTAGGGAAGCTTTGGAGGCCTATCTCTGCTTCAGGTATTTTTGGATTCAGAGGGAATAGGTATGTGGTAATCAAGGCTTTGTTTCAAGGCCTTCTGTTTATGAAAAAATAAGGAAAGACGATAGAATATTAACCTCTAAGAAGCAATAAAATGTTTAAAAGTATAATGCTAACTTCTAAGAAAGAGAGAGGATGTCAGGGTTCCACACAACATCAGCAATGCAATCAGAACTCCAAAAAGACAAAGTCCAAGGAATAAGATTTTATTGAAGACATTGTTCTGGTATGGTCTGTAGAAATCCCGAATCTAAAGATTCCCAGGCTTTCTCCACCCAAGTAAAACTGAAAGTTCCACCCCACTAATTATCACATGTTAATTTCTTTCTAATCATTTCAAAAAGAAACCCAATGTCCTCTTAAGACACTTCCCATCCCAGGTGTGAAGCATCCAGAGAAAGTTCTCATGAGAACCAGACTTGAAGGAGTGAAAACAAGATAACAATTCTGAGTTGCCGTTTCCAACTCCCCCTTCGCCTTCTCAGAGACCTTGCAAGAGAAAAAGAGTAAATGTGTCAAGATCTAAATGGCCCTGAATTTTACTATATAAAATGGCCATTATACTACAGCAGAAATCCCCTCCAATAAAATGTCCTTTTGGATCTTGACAGGCTGCCCCCTCTTCTTCAAAATGTTCTCCTGTAAAACAAAGAAACCAAATAACTATCTCCTCCCATAGAACTCAACCACCCTTCCCCCCCACCAGGAGGGCCCTTATGAAACTTCCTCACTAGCCTATCTGCGCTAATATTGTGACTTTTCACCCAGGAAGCTTCAGACAAAGGGTATCCTTTCCATTGAACTAGATACATTAAAATGTCCCATAAAATCTTTGAGTCCAAAATCTTCTTCACTTCGTAATGTCTCTGTCCCTGCATGACCATAGGACTAAAAGTGTGGGAGCAGGAGGTCTGGTTTGTGATTCCACTCTTCTTTTGAGTAAGCTGCTGTGGAACACTGGATGCACTTTGCCTAACAATTGAGGATGGCTAAGCTACACAGTTACTGGGTTTATTATCTTCACAATTGGAAAGGTCCCCAGGAATTTCGGTCCCAATTTCTTTCTAGGTATCTTCAACTTTAGATACTTTGTTGACAAATACACTTTTTCCCCTACTCGAAAAGGAATGGGATCTGAGTGATGCTTGTCGGCTTGCTTTTTATAGACTTTTGCAGATTTTTTTCAGAGCTGCCTTAGTTTTCTCTCACCCTTCTTTCACAAAGTCCATCCATAGAAGAAGGGGGAGACTGTGGCAGTTCTGGCATCAGGACAAAATCTACCCCGCTGGTTATCTGGAATGGCATGAGACCTGTGCTGCTGTGGACAGCATTGTTGTAAGCAACTTCAGCAAAAAGTACAAGTTTTGACCAGTTGCTCTGCTGGTAGTCTACGTAGCAATGCAAATATCGCTCTACTAGGGCATTCATGCACTTTGGGGTGCCATTCGTAGCTGGATGAAATCTGGAACTGAGTCCTTGGACAGTTCCTATTGACTTCAAGAACTGCCTCCAAAACTCTGCCATAAACTGGACTCCTCAGTTAGAGATAATTCATTTTGGGGCACCATGGAGGTGATAAACTTGTTGAATAAACAATTTGGCTAGCTTCTTTGCTGTCGGGAGTCCAGAACAAGCTACAAAATGGGCCTGTTTGGACAACAAATCAATGACGGTCCAAATGACCATTTTTCCATCGCTCACAGGAAGATCCACAATGAAGTCCATGCCAATTTTCTCCCATGGCTGCGAAGGTTCGGCAACAGTTTGCAGGAGGCCAGGTGGTTTCCCTTTGAGGCATGGTGACCAAAATTGTTTGCGCACTAAATGAAGAGTTTTCAGGAACCCAAAATGACTTGCTGACTTTGCATCATGGCAGCACTCTAAGACTTTAATATGCAGACTTGTTGGGACATATATTTTCATGCCTTTCCATGCCAGTCCATCACGGATTGTGAGAGAGTCCTTGTTGTCCAGAAACCAAGGATCTGTGGTCAAAGCAGCGATGATGTCCCCTGTGAGTGGGTGGCAGTCACTAGGAGTGCATTGTCATGCTTGCGCTTGAGTGGTTACCTGAGTGGCTTGCTGCAAGGGGAGTAATACTGGTTGAATTACCTCCTCTATCTGGCTGTTGAATTGTGGCTTGCGAGACAAAGTGTCAGCTAAAATGTTCTTCCCCCCTGGGATATGCTTTAGCTTGAAGTCAAATCGCTTGAAGTATTCTGCCCACCACACCTGTTTGGGAGACAATTTTCTTGGATTTCTCAACACTTCCAGGTTCTTGTGATCAGTCCACACCTGGAAGGGGATTTTGCTGCCTTCAAGGAAATGTCTCCAAGAGAGTAAGGCCCAACGAATGGCATAAGCTTCTTTCTCTTAGACTGCCCACCTCCGCTCGGTGTCAGTTAGTTTTTTGCTCAAGTACGCACACGGTTGTAACTGGCCCTGGAGGTTTTCTTGGAGAAGAACTGCGGCAACGGCAACATCGCTAGCATCTGTTTGAATGATGAAAGGCCTCTCTGGGTCTGGGTGCTGAAGAACCGGCTCCTTCGTGAAGAGCTGCTTCAGTGTCTCAAATGCTTTTTGGCATGTCATTGTCCATTTTAGCAGCTGGGTGGGCTGTGGTTTGGGGTTCCCTTCCCCTCTTTTTAGTAGTTCAGTAAGTGGCAGGGCTACTTGGGCAAAAGTGAAGATAAACTGGTGGTAGAAGTTAGCGAACCCCAGAAAACTTTGTAGCTGTCTCCGAGTTCGGGGCAGCTGTCAATCTAACACCACTGAAACTTTCTTTGGGCCCATCTTGATTCCTCCACTGGAAATTCTGTAGCCCAAATAGTCTATTGCCTTGCAGTGAAACTCACATTTCGAAAGTTTCATGTACAATTTGGCCGCAAGTAATTTTTTAAGCATCTGTCAAACTAATTTCACATGCTCTTCGAGGGTCTCACTGAAGATAAGAATGCCATCCAGGTAGACCAGGAACCCCTGATACAGGTGCTCATGCAAGACTTCGTTTATCAATTGCATGAAGACGACGGGTGCCCCTTGCAGCCCAAACGGCATCACTTTAAACTGAAAACTCCCCAGTGGGCAGTTAAATGCCGTTTTCCATTCATCCCCCTCCTGAATTTGCACACGGTAATAGGCTTCGTGCAAATCCAGTTTGGTGAAGACCTTTCCCTTTGCTAAATGATTTAGCAAATCTTTCATAAAGGGGAGGGGGTAAGTGTTTTGTACACTCACCGTGTTGATCCCATGGAAATCCACACATAGTCTCATCAACCCATCTTCCTTTTCACGGAAGAGGAGAGGGGCTGCTATTTGGGAGTTTGCTGGTTGGATGAAACCACGGGCCAAGTTCTCATCGATGTATTTCCTCAGTTCAGCCATCTCCTTAGGCATCATGGAATACATCTTGGGTTTGGGCAGGCTGGCTCCGGGCACAAACTCAATTGCACAGTCTGTGGTGTGGTGTAGGGGGAGCACATTGCATTCCTGCTTACTAAACACTTCTGCAAGATCCCAGTATTCCAGCAGCACTTCTGCCAGGTTGGGGTGGCCTCGAGGGTGGTTGCTGCATTCTCCCCTTTTTGCATTGCCCGTTGAGGGTACCGGAGGTTAGGGACGCAGTTTGCTGGTAGCAGATTGGGGCCTGGAGTTATTTTCAGTTTCCGGAGGCCTTTCTCCCACGTGATAGTGGGGCCCCATTTCTCCAGCCATGCTAGTCCTAACATCAGGGGATCAGTCATCTTAGGGGCCAATACCAAACAGATGTCAGGGTTCCACACCACATCCTCAACTCAATTAAAATCCCAGAGAACGAAAGTCCAAAGAATAAAATTTTATTG
>JAEANM010021032.1:0-11958 GCA_017656035.1 Myanophis thanlyinensis
AAGCATTTCACTGCATATTGTACCATGTATGATTGTGCATGTGACAAATAAAATTTGAATTTGAATTTGAATTTGAACCTTCAACCAGATTTTCTTGTAGGGTATCCAAAGTGTTCTCCTGCTGATGGCCCAAACAAGGCAAAAAAGTAGGGAGTGCAGATAGGACAGTTGTCTTATCACTTTGATCAAAGCAGAGGAGAGAGTTGAAATTTGAAGAAGCATTTTTTACATGGGATTTATGTCCAGCTGCTTTATGTACTGGAGGCAAGTAGCTGAAGATTTCCTGTAGAAAAGTCCTTTATGTCCTGATTCCAAAGTTGATTGAGCCAATCAAAGAACTCCTACTAGGTGATGGTTGGGAGACCATTCAGAGGCAATTTATCTAATCTTACCTTAAGCCAGTTTCCCCTAGTGTGGTTCTCTCAAGATACATTGCCAATGCAACCTCAAAATTTCCAGCTTCCAATACTATATTACAGGACTTACATTTGCATTCAGGTATTGCAGTCCAGTTTCCATCAGCCTGACAGGTAGCTGTTTCACTTCCAAAGAGCGCAAAAGGTAACAGACAACTAAATCTGATTGTCTCTTGGAAAGCAAATGTCTCTCCAGACTCAATTTTATGGTAAGAGAGCGCTCCAAATTCAGAAACTGGAGGTGGAGGGCAAATCACAGCTAGAAAAACAAAGCAAATCTGTTTAACACAATGCCCCTCCCCAAAATGCTATAAATCGCACTTAAACTTTTGCCCTATGGAATTCATTATATAATTGCATCTTAAAAGAGTGTTTATTAAAATGGTGAAATGCTTGTAGATGATTTCTGCAATTAGACTGTTTGCCACATCACCAAACTGGAGATTAAACTTAATGTGCGGTCAGTGGACTTGTGTTCTGTTGTTAAGAAAATACTGAGCAGCGTACAATGCAATTTTTAAAAGAGTTTCTAGAGTAAGGACAATGTAAACCAAATCTGTAAGAGTTTCCTCAAACTTTATTACAATCACTTATTTCAAGTTGTATTTTGATGTTATTTTTACATAATAAAATCCATCAAATGGTTCTCATTGATTATGTGAATAAGATTTATATATGTAGCTGTTCAGGAATAAACCTGGAAGAGAACTGAAAAATGCACAAAGCAGATTTGAATATTGTGCTACGCCCATGATGGCAAACCTATGGCACGGATACCACAGGTGGCACGCAAAGCCATCTTGCTGGGCACACCAGCTATCGGCCAACTTACCTCCAGTTGAGCATGCACACATACTGTATGCAATTGCAGAGACTCAGCTGGTCTTCGGGCCTCCGCTGTGCAGGCACGCAATTGCAGCAGGAAATCCAGCTGGTTTTCGGCGCTTTCCTGCACCTGCACACGCATGCACATTGTGTGCAGCATGTGTGCATTGCATGTGCAAAAGCTGCATGCATGTGCACATGGTACAATTGCACATACAGCGCATGTGGAAGAACCACACAAGTGCAGATGGCACACGCAAAGCATGTACTTTTCGGCACTCGGTAAAGAAAAGGTTTGCCACCACTGTGCTAAGCCAAGATTACCACACCTGGGCTACAAAATAATTGAATGACCATTACAGATAGTCCTGGACTTACAACCATTTGCTTAGTGACCATCTGAAATCAGCACTTGAAAAAAGTGACTTACAAGAGGTTTTCACTCCATGGTCACATTATCAAAATTTGGATGCTTGACAACTGGATATAACCAGTATTTTATGTTGGACTGACTCAGGCTCATATGATTATCATTTGGAACCTTCCCAGCTGTCTTCCAACAAGCAAAGTCAATGGGGGAAGCCAAATTCACTTAATTATTGAATGATTCACTTAAACAATTGTGGCCAGAAAGGTTGTAAAATTGAGCAACTTTCTCTTTTCCACTGCCTTGCTTAGCAACAGAAATGTTGGGGCTCAATTATGTTCCTAAGTCAAGGACTACCTATGGCAGGGGTGTCAAACTCTTGGGCCATCGGCCGGATGCGTTGCACAGTGGCCACATCTACTCCCGGTTTAGCGAAGGAGGGGGAAGTTGCGATACATCACACAATGACAACATGACACCGTGAGTTTGACACCCCTAGCCTATAGTATAGATGGCAGCCAAGGCTTGTAGGAAACTTTCACTCTTTTATTACCCCTCGTGGTCCTTTCAAGTTTTGCAAGCCAGGTATCATAGCTCTAGTCAAGCCATAATTGTAGTTTTCTGTTCTTGGCTTCTTTTCAACACTTTTCAATACTGTAGCTCTCCCGCAGGAATGTTTCCGATTGAGACCATTTTAAAAGAACTTTCCTATTTTCAACTATCTTTCTGCCTAAAGGTGTGCCCGTTGAAAAAAGTTAAAATATCTGGATAAATACATTATTCCAACTCGTGAGACAGTCAGTGCATTTCTTTGTATATATATATATTAATAGCTTGTCATACTTACGTTGGCATTCAGGCAGGCTTGTGCTCCAGCTCCCATCTTCCCGGCATTGGCTGCTTGTTGGTCCTTCAAGAACAAACCTGAGTATAAAATACTCTCATGAGAGCAGTTCTGACAATGGTGACATCATGCTTGATAAGCATCTTCTAACAACAATGCAGGGGCTCAGGCAATAACAGTATAAGTAGTCCTCAACTTACAACATTCATTTAGTGGCAGTTTGAAGTTACAGTGGCACTGAGAAAAGTGTCTTATGACCATTTTTCATATGACAATTTCAGCATCCCCATTGTCACATGATCAAAATTCAGGGGCTTGGCAACTGTCTTGTCTTTATAGCAACTGCACTATCACAAGGTCATGTGCTCACCATTTGCAACCTTACAAGTCGGCTTCCAACAAGCAAGGTCAATGGGGGAAGCCAGAACCACATGATTCACTTAATAACTGCAGTGATAAACTTATCAACAGTGGCAAAAAACGGTCATAAAACGAGGCACAACTCACTTAACTATTGCCTTGCTTAGCGATGGACATTTTGGGTTCAATTGTGATTGTAAGTCAAGGACTACCTGTAATGACTGGTTGTTTGATTTGGTTTCCTGTCTTATTATATAAATTCAGCCATCATGGTTTCCAAAACACAATTTGTGACTTATACTGATAGGTCAATCCAGCCACTGGGATTTATTCAACAAGGTGAATATAAAAGAAACCATGGTTTAACACACTATGTGAGGTTTCTATGTTGTGGAAACCACAATCTGAGGTGTGAAATGACTCAATGATCCCATTCACGAAGAGCTAAATTTAGCCCCCAAATGATGCAAACTGGTACAAAGTCCAACTAACCCCATCCATATAGTTATGATTGGGGACAATTTTGCTTCCCTACCTAATTTTTCAGAAAAACAAATAGAAAAGGGGGGAGGGAATGTCTGGACAAAAAAAAAAAAGCAGGGGGGAGCCTCTCATTATAGAAGTGGTAGCAAACTTCTTAACTATTAACAGACTGCAGCAACTGAGTCACACCTGCTTGTTACCTGTCTGGTCAACAGGGAAGACACAAGTGATGCCCTGTAATGTTGACTGGCCTTGGTGCAAGGCTTCATGAGATCCTAGGGGCTTTCTGGAGAAGGTGGGCAAGGCTCCATGAATAGAAAGTCTAGTGAACGTGGTTATCTGCAGCCAGACTCACCAAGAAGGAACTTTGGGTGAGTTAAGTAGTGTTCCAGGATCATAGCCAAAGCCTGGTTTTGGTTTCATTTTCCTTCTTCACACATTTAATAGTGTTTGAAACTTATCTCAGCTTTGCTGAGCTTTGAAACTGTTTTGCCAACAGAATCAAAAATCTACTAATTATTTCTAACTGGCCCTTAAGGTATTTGCTTTCCTGAAACAATAATATCATATTCCCAGAAAAACTTGTAAGGACTGAATATGTTTTTTTCCCCTCCCAAATAATTGTGTTGCATTTTACAAAGCATATGCATTAAAAACAACACAAACTAACGATCAAACAAAATGATAAAAGAGTAAAAGGAGAATAGGAATAGAAGTGTGAAAATGTATAAAGAAAGAGGAAGCAAAATACAAACATATGCAAAGAATGCCTTTCAACAGATATAGCGAACACTTACTATCGACCTTTAGTTTAAGACTAGAAATAAAATGTCCTTTACACCCCCCCAAAACATTTTTTAAAGCAAAATATTCATCCTCATTTAAAAATCAACATGGGATAAGAATAGAGAATATTATATCTTTACTTGATATAGATAACACAAAGTACATGTTACCAATTTAATTTGTGAGAGATAAAGGTTCATTTCAATAGGCTGGTATACAAACTTACCCAGTATTACAGGCAAAGTTTATGACACTCAAGTAGTTGAGGTCAGTGATGTGTATCTCTCCATTGTTTATGGGTCCAGGATAGGGACATTTCTTGGCTGTTTTAATATATATAAAAGAAGAAGAGACAAACAGATACACTGTAAACAAGAAGCAATCACCAGGCTAAGCCAATTCATTCCAATGGATGGGTGGATAGATTATTAACACTAGATCATTTTCTACTTTAGGAAGTAAGACAATAAACCCATAAGCTTAATAGCACAGTTCACTTGCTTGCACTCAAGACCATGTTCAATCACAACAGGCCACAAAGGATGACATCTGTGGAGATCAAGTAATCAAGCCTTTTTCCCCAGGCTAGATACTTCTGGAGAAAGTCAGTGCTGGGAAGTAGATGCCATAGGAGTAGTTGAAATTTTTAGCCCAAACATTTCTTTGAACACATTTGTCCCTAAGAAAATGGTCTGACATCATGTGAGCTTCAAGAAGCCAACCATTCAGAATAGTTTACCTTCATTTATTTATTTTTTTTGCCTAATGTATTGTCCATTGTTTGCTCTTTTAAACATGATTGGAATTTTTTTTTTAATAACTAGATGACAAAAAGTCAAAGCAATAATTACAGCTTTTCTCACCAGAGCAAGAAAAGCTTTTATCAATGTTTCCGAACTGTTGTGCGTTATCAAAAGCAATCTTTGGGAAAAAAAATTTTTTTCAAAGAAGGGTAATAGATAGTAAGTGATCTGGACCAGTGAGGTGGCCATTGCAAATAAAGCCTCTGGGTAGGCTCCAAATTAGAAGCCAATTTAATGTACCCATGGTGATGATTATCCTATTAATGTGACTGTTTGATCTGAGGATGTACACAGAGCCTCAGAAGACGATCTACCATTTTCAATGCCTTCTCTTCTTGCTTGACATAAGTGCCAAGGTAATCTAGATAAATAAAGGAAGGGCAACCCCAATCCTCTACTAGGAAGAGTGAATCAATCATTTTAGGCTGTACATTTCACACCTTATGAAAATGCAATAAAAGCATTTAATTAGACTCTTTTTTTCCTTGTAATGATTTTATCTTCCAAAAGGAGAGAGATGTTTGTAGGATTTTCATCCATGGATGCCAGAATAAAGTGGTTTAATCTAGATATTGACCTGGGTCCAGTGATGGGATTCAACCACTTCATGCCTATTCGCTAGAACTGGTTGTTAACTTTCTAAGCGGTTTGGAGAACTGCTGATTCAGCTGGTCATTAGGGCAGAGAACTGGTTGTTAAATTATTTGAATCCAACCACTGCCTGGGTATAACAACATACTTGACCAAATCAGGGAATAACTTGGTCAGATCTCCATCATGATAGCATTCATTCCCATTAAATAAGTAAAAAAATGGCCATTTTGACAATATGGAATGTACATCATTGGCAGCTAAAATCAGAAGACTGATTTTTTTGGCCATGTTATGCATACAGATTTATTGGAAAAAGCAATGATTCTAGGAATGTTTAGTGGACAAAGAAGAAGGGGCAAGCAAAGAACCCACTGGCTTGATAACATCAGATTTGATGCAAAGTTAAACATACAACAATCCAAAGCAGCTGTGCTTGACTGGGTAGCATGGAGAGCACTTGCCTATAAAGTCACAAAGAGTCCAGTACAACTAAATCAGAGTTGAAATTCAGCAGGTTCTAGCAGGTTCACTAGAATTGGTAGTAAATTTTCTAAGCAGTTCAGAGAACCGGTTGTTAGAAGAAATCTCCTTTTGTTTTTCCCACTTTACAGGGAAAAATCCTATAAGGAAGGAATCCTAATCTTGTAAGGAAGGCAGGAAAAAAACATCCTAGTGTTGTTTCCAGACTAATCTTTATTACCCTGCTTACAAAAATTGCCCACCCAGTCACATGAGCCCCCCCCCAGCCATGCCCGCCATGCCCCCCAAGCCATGCCCACAAAACCAGTAGTAAAAAAAATTGAATTCCGCCAAAAAAAAATATTATGATTTTGCTGAAGAGAACGGACTGAGGGGCAGCCATGGAAATTTGGAAGATTCAAATATTATATTTCAAAAGTTAGTGACATTTCATAGAGAAAAGAACAAACTGAAAATAGAAAATAGTTTTTATTTTAAAAAGTAAAAATATTGATTTGTGTGGAAAAAGCAAAAAAAAAGTCAAAGTACAGAAAGGACATACTTACGTATACATTTGAATGTGATGATAGGCCATATACCAGATGACGGACATATATATCTCCTTGAGCTAGACTGAGGAATATAACCTGGGTTACACTGATATACAATGTCTTCTCCAGGTTCGTATGCTTCTTTGTTTATGTTGACGGTAGCTAGAGGTACTTCAGGAGGCCTAGGACAAACTAGAAGACACCAAACATTAACAAGTCATGTATGACAAGTTTTATTGGAACATGAAATAGTAGTCTTGCGTGATCCTGGAGCCATAATATTTTTATTTATTTATTAGTTAATTAGTTGGTTATTTATTTATTTGTGTATCTGCCACCTATTTGATTTCTATATAATATAAGCAGTCAATATATTTCCTGTTTTCACAATGAGATCAAAAGATACATGAACACAACATAAATTCTTTATTTAAAAATATTAAACTTTAGTATATGATAAAATACTAAATAGAGACAAAAGAAAAAGAAAGAAAAGGGAAAAGCACAAAGAAAAAGAAAAAGAAAAAAACAGTGACTTCTGATTTTTTTTCAGCTGCAGTAGAGCACAAGAAAATTTACAACCACAATCTTACATTTCTAGTTAATTCAAACCATTTCTACAACAACAAAGTCAATCTAATCATCAAAGCCCAGCAAGATAAATTCTTTAGACAACAATTGTATATCAGAGTGTGGAGTGGGGGAATCAAGAGCCATCATTCTTCATTTGATTTTTTTTTAAAGAATAAGATATAAGATAATGAAACACAAAAGGAAAGAAAGATAAGATAGATCAAACAAAACAACTATGAATAAAAAGTACCCTGGAAAACTTTTTAGTGACATATTCTCTCCTTCTCTTCCATTTGAATCCCCAACCTCTATACAAAATTTAGATATTTATACTGAATAATGAACATTAAGGATTCTTGCTAGTTTGTGTTTAAGTACGTTCATCTATTAATTTTAATTGGTCTCAGAAGCCATATCCCAAATATCTAAATTTGCCTTGCTGTGTAATATATCAACTTCATCCTTGATTTTTCTTCTAAAATAGCACCAACTGACTTCTAGTCTTCAATTGTAGCTGTTAAAGAACAAGGGATTGCAGGATTCATCTAGGTTAAGTTTAATTGCTGGGACAGGGTTGCAGAGAATCATAGAGGATATAACAATGGCATAAAAATGAATGAATTATTTTAAGATCTTATGAAATCTCTCTCTCTCTCTCATCTGTTCTAATTGTAGAAAGTTAGCATCCACCTCTCTCCTAGAAGAATGAAATACGGTATTTTGAGAAATATTTAAAAAGGCAGCATAAAATATTTCCCCCAAAAGACAAATAAAAAATCTTAAGGTAGACAGAAATTCAGAGCTCCAGCTCCCTGCCCCCCAAACAGATACTGGGTGGTGGTTGTGAAACTTTTAGAAATGTAGATTTGGTAATCCATTCAAGCCAGGATATTTTGAAACAAAGGCAAAGTGATAGGATTAGCCCTTACTCAAGATCCAAACCAGGACAAAGACATTAAGCCACAATAGGAATTGACCAACACCCTTTCGGAACACAAGCCCCTTCACTGCATCATCTCAGTTGCACCATCCCAAGCAAATCTCAACCAAACCTGGAAGCTCAGACAATCTATAGAGCCAGCTATGACCCCTACAATATCCAATAGAATACATATTCTTGCACAGGACTAGGAAGTTCAAGTGCAAAGCCCAAGAAAAGGTATTTTTTTAAAAAAACAACCCACTCTCAACTCAGCTGCCCAGAAGCACCCATATGGTTCTGCTTCATCAATAAACCATTTTTCCAATAAGCCTCCAAGCTCCATTTTGTCTCCAGTGCCTTTCTCCCAGCTTGGAATTGAATCAAATGGATATTTCTTCCAACATAATATTGACTTATCTAGATGGAAATTTGTATTGCAACAAGAATGAAGTCTCATGTACATTGATTCAGAAGATATTAAAAGTTAATATGCAATTCAAACCAGAGCTTTTCCTTTAGGACTGATTGATAACAATTGGGGGGGAAAATCTTGGATTATATATGGTAACTGTAATAAGATTATGATAGGCTATGAAAATTTTGTAATTATATTTGTATATTTTGCAAAGAAAATTGGAAGCTCCTTCTATTTCTTTTTATTTTTCTTATTGCACATTTTGCATATATAGATCTATATTACCAGCTTTAAATTCTAGCCACTTTTTTTTTAGTTCTGACTGTCCTAATCAACAGATATTCTGTGATTCTCTTCAAGGAGATGGGGAGGGGGCAGTTTGAATGTGCTGACAGAATTGTTCTCTCAAGCTGGAGAAATTGTTTTCCCAAATGTTCCTGTCTTGCCAAATTCATTCCTTAAAGTTACTGGTGGAATTTGGTAGCATAATTTGTGACAAAATCTGGAAAACAGATGTCCTGTCAAAATTTGGTGGTGATCTGATTTTTTCCCACAAACTGATGTTTTGAAAGCATTATGTTTAATTTCTGTAATAATTTCCATTTGTTTAATATTGATTTTACAATTTTTTTATTATTATGTTTGGTTGACTTTGCTGTTTTTTCCTGGTTCCTTCCCTTGGAGGATATGGGGGAAGAGATCCTGGTTCTGCACAATTGTGTTGCATGCATATTTCCACTTATGCGTGTCACCTTAGCCACAATGGTTGCCTTCTGAATACTTTCACGCTGCTCCCCCTCGATCCTTCATTCCTGCAGTGTTTGAAGCATGAGTTCACAAATTTAGATGAAACAACTTGGCTTGGTAATTAAATCCACAAAGTACAATTCACAAAGTCCCTGAAAATTCACTGTAAAATTGCAAGCAATTGTGGCCTTGCTTACTAATAACAGGAGAGCTATCAGCCAGAATATTTGTATCAGAGATATGTAACAGTAATATAATATAACATTAATCATAACTATAGTTGGGGTGTATTTTATGTTTTTATTTCTTCAGCTGACAACTTGCCTTTCTATTTTGGTGAAGGAGGTGATAATTTTTACTTTAAAAAAATCAACTAAAGCAGTTAATAAAAAATTAAAACATAGATTAAATTTTATCTTTTATTTTACCATTACCATTGCCTAGGTAATTTCTTCAGTGCTAGTCTGGGTAATGGGTACCTAGTTTGGGTAATGAAAGTCTTCAAGAAAACAGCCAAGCACAAAAAATACCAAGGACCCTTCATTCCAATCCTGAGCTACAAATATTCTCCTTTACTTTATTTAACCTTTTAACCCATTTTGAAGATTTCATTTAATGTTAAAACAAGTCCTAAGCTAAGGCTTAGAGTTAAACTAAAGATGTGAAAGACGCACAAATATTTGCCCACGTTCAAAATACTGTACATGTATTTTGTATTGAAGAAAGAAAGAATCATGAGGTACAGAATGGGGATAAAAATTGCCTCACTCTGTGCCCCAGCAGAAAAAAATGGCTCCTGACTTACTAACGTGAGAAGGAGACTGTTTGGGGACATCATCAGTGGGAAAAGGAAAGAGAAGACAGTTCTGTGCCACGGTCCCTATCTGGATCATTGAGCTATTTAGAAAACGATAGAAAAAGAAGGATCTGCACTGATATGCCATTTGGTTTAGCTTTCAAATGGTTGATCAGATCATTTCTAGCAACATTTCAGTGTCATTTAGTGAGATGTCAACCCTGGAGGTGGATTTGTAGGAGCAATTTACAAAGATTAAAAAATCCCATTTTGCATGTTTTGGAAATATTCAGGAGGCAAGTGAAGGGAAGCAAGTTTCTACTGTCTCTGCAACAGACTTTGTAAATAACACTGTAGATGTTGTCAACATTTTTGATTACATAAAAGGAGTGTAAATACACACATGCAAATTAACATGCATAGACACCACTGAAGAAAATGGGGTGTGGGGAAGAGATCTACATGCATGCCACAATATACTGATCAGTTTCCAAGAAATATAATTATTTCCATCTCGTTAAAACAAAATGCAAAAACACTTACCTTTATCCGCAAGAGCAACATGGGTTATTCCAACTAAGCATAAGCTAAGCAGAACTGGAAACATGACTGCAGATTTGCAAAACCTCAGAACGAATCCAAATACAGTACTCTGCTTGCTAAAATAAATACCAAGCAAAGCTAAATATTAACTCCCTGCATTGGTTTGTTTTCTTAACAACCAAAGATGAGGAAAAACAAAAGAGAGAGATCCTGATACCACTAGGTAAATAAATTTCATAGGAAGTCATGCACAATCTTTTGCAATTCTTACAAAAGTTGAGATATAATTACAGTCTGAAGTCTAGTATGTTAGCAAATGTTTTGCAACCCATTGCTTTCATTTCTCAATCTTCATTAGATATGGGGGGGGGGAGAGAGATATGGCCTTTGGATAGTAGGAATTTAAAGACATGATATCAGAGATTGGCATGGTGGGATGACTAACAAGATCAAGGAATTCAGAATCAAGAAAGTTTATCTGTTCTCCAGCCTTTCTAACCCTCCAGGCATACATTTAACCGAGGGAGCCAGTATTTTCCAAAGACATATCATGTGGCTGGCATGACTATAAACTGAGGTGTATGGAACACTGTTACCTTCCCACTGAAGTGGTATCTGTTTATCTACTTGCATTTGCATGCTTTCAAACTGCTAGGTTGGCAGGAACTGGGGCAAGTAAAGGGAGCTCACCCCATCACATGGCACCCAGGTCTTGAACCCAGGCTGTCAGCTTCCCAGATAACCAGCTCAGTGTCTTTAACTATTGAGACATTGTCCAGCCGCCATCAAGCACTGCTATTAAGACATCTTAAATCGGTCAAAATAAATAAGTAAAATTAGCAGCGTACATGCCAGTATTGAAAATGACACCAAAGAAACAACCACACAAAGATCTCAATAATTGTCAGGATTTCAGTTTTTAAGTTAAAGCCATACAGAAGCTGAATTCTGTCATTCCTTGTTCCAAGTAGTAATTGAAACCAGAGAGGATACCCAATGATGAGCATAAATGCATAGACAATTAAATATTTTCTATTAGTATTAGCACTGAATTTATGCAATGAAAATCTTGAAACAATCCTGCTTAGAAAACTATGAAACAATACATACATTTGCTTGAAATAATGTGAAGCAGTGTGAATAAGGGTGCCTTTGAAAATTATATTATTCCAGATCATCAAAGGAATTCTATACCAATGGTACAAGTAAATGGTTCATTCGCCAAGGACTTCTGATCTAATGTTTTTGCAAATCTAGAGAAAGTTACTCACATTATTTCTTAGCTCTGCATTCTGAAGAATGGGGTCTCTGTCATCATTAGAGAAACTGGAACCATTGCCATTGGAATAACATTAAAGAATAACTGAATTAACAGATGGGGCTCCCCCTGAAGAGCATCCGGAGGCTGCAGTTAGTTCAGAATGCGGCCGCGCGGGTAATTATGGGAGCCCCTAGGAGCTCCCATGTTACACCT
>JAEANM010021033.1:0-11958 GCA_017656035.1 Myanophis thanlyinensis
CTTCAACTCCCAGAATTCCTGAGCCAGCCATGCTGGCTCAGGAATTCTAGGAGTTGAAGTCCACGAGTCATGAAGGAACCATAATTGCCCACCCCTGGTCTAGGATAACTCACTGAGGCCAAGTTGCCATGGCCAACTTGCTGCAATCAACTTGTTGCAGGACAACTTGCCATGGCCAACTCACCATGGGACAACTCATTGCAAGGCAGGAGCTACATTAATATAGAAGAAATGGTGGAACAGAATAATTAAAGAAAAGATGCCAAAGGAGGAACAAAATGAAATGTGAATGCCCAAAATTGAAATAATTTTTAAATTATTTTAAATCATTAAATTGAATTGTCCTGCGGCGAGTTGATCATGGCGAGTTGTCCCATTCTGACATATAGCATCTGTCCTTGGAAGCGTGTTAAAGCAGTAGGAACATTTCCTGGATTTGCATAGTTGCCCTTTGCGGCTGATGCACCATTCTTGGAAGAAACCTGTCTGGTTTAGGGTACTTCTGATATATGCTACATATATGACTGTGCAAGCTCATTGGATCTCTGCACCCTTCTATTATGGTCTATACAAGAGGCCTCCGACCCCCAGTCTGGGATCAGCACTGGTCCGCAGCATGCCAGAAACTAGGTGGCGCAAACAAGGGAAGCCCCATCCGCAGGATGCAGGCAGCACACAAAACCACGCCCCCTCTAGTCCACGGAAAAACCTCTCTCCGTGGAACTGTCTCTGGTGCCCAAAAGGTTGTGTGTGGGGGGGGCGTTGGTCTATACTATATTCGCTGGGATTAACAATGATAATCTTATATTGCCTAGAAATGATAGTATAATTTATGTATACAATATAAATATAATTTCCATAATAAAAAAACCCTCCTCCATTTAAAATTATAATATGAAGCTCACTCCAATATTCTCTTGTGCTTCAAAAGCCTGTAAATTGGAAATTATCACGGATAGTTCAACATAAGCTATAAATATTTTACTCATATGCTCTTAGGGATTTAGAAGTGACACACCTTCCAGTCACAGCCTGCACTGATATTTCAGGTCCAGCTTAAGCTGGGGAGGGACATTCAGAGAAAGACAGAAGTGATACAACCAGCTAATCACTTCACAGAGATGCCTCTAAGGAAATTAAGTCTGCTGGGCAAAATTCCACCCAGAACAGTAATTTTCTAGCCAGAATTTCAACTCCTAGAAATACCTCTCTTGTAGTTATACCTGATATATATTGATTTAATTCTCATTATTTTAGTCAGTTTCTATTATTACAGAATTTACAAAGTCAACTATTTCAACAGGTGTGCAGTCGATTCATGATAATTTTCTAGAGGAATAACTGATGTTTAATTGATGTGTAATGGCACAATTCACAGTATTGTGAAATTGCATTTCTGTGAATGTCATGCTTCTTTGTGGAACAGAGCAATAAACACTCAGAAGATTGCAGTAATTCTGTTATTATTACTTAGGATATCTGAGCAACATATCTATGGTTATGTATTAAGAATTTCTGATGCTTAGTGGGAATATTTCAACCATCAAGTCTTTTTGTTAAATCACAGCTTTGCTAGTCGATAATTTTCCAACTATTCCATTTTCTATGTATGCTCAGCTTACTGTTCTGTTGATTTTTCTGTCCTCAGTTGGTTCATTCACTCTCCATTTACTATTGTTTCATTGCAAAATGGCCTTTGAAAATGCTTTGGAATTTGAACTATTCGTGTATGCAATCTTATGGTGTATTGACCCTGGGAATAACTGCAAAATTGCAATCTTTACAATGGTGTGGATCTCTATCTCTATTACAGCAATAGTTACCTCTTGGCCTTTGTTCTCATTGTGCTCATTACCTCTGGTGTGAAAATGTGGTACTGAGATGTGAGGCTTCCCAATTTTGGGGTGTGTGTATGTCTCCCTATGACTCACAGCTCCTGCTCAATGGTCAGAGCTGGAGCATGGCAGGCTATTGCATAGATAGCTTTGGTGTGCTGATTCCAACCATTTCTGATTCAGGAAGGCCTCTTGCACCACAGGTATCTTCTGTATAAGGGGTTGCCCTTGAAGATGATTTGGAAGCTACAGCTGGTATAAACATCTGCTCCCTGAGAAGAGATGGGTATATATTGATATACTGAATGAGCCCAGTGCTGAGGAAGCTGCAATGACTGCAGCTGACTTCTAGGTATCATTCAAACTGCTGGTTGTCAACTTTAAGGCCTTCCATGACTCCAATGTTATTATTTAAGGGACAACAATCTCCTGTATTCCTCTGCCTGTCTGACCAGATCAAAGGGTACCAGCTTCTTCCAGGTCCAGTATTACATGACAGGCATTTCATAGAGTCACAGAAGCGGGCTTTTTTTCAGTACCTGCCCCCATGGTTTGGACTTTTTCTCCCTGCAGAGTTGGCTTCCTGACTCTCCTGGGATTTAGGAATGCTATTATGATTTATCTATTCCATCATGACAGGAGGAGGAGGAGGAGAAGATGCTCCAATAGGGAGTGAGGATGGCCAGGGCATATCTTCTGACCTTTCTGGTTCTACCTTTCATTTCTGCTCTCTTTTTAATCTATTTTGTGATTCTCTTTTCTTTTGGATGCTTTTTTATGATATAATTCTTACTTGCATAAAAATAAGGTCAGTAAATAAACTTCAAATATCTATTCCTTCCTTCCTTCCTTCCTTCCTTTAACTGTGACATAGCATTTACAATTCTACTGCTGTGGCTTTGGTGAGCCAACTGTTAACATCAATACTGACAAATTACTAATTACTTTTCTTATTCCAACTGTAGACTTGCTACTATGGATGGATTTCATCTTCTATACATATATTAGATGTAATAACTTTAAATATTTGACTCATTTCATCAGGTCTACCTAAGGTGATTAAGACAGTTACACCTTTTCTGTCTTTGTCTATTCTCAGGCTAGACATGAAATATTTGTGCAAAAGAAGGTCTGAGGAATTAGCACCTTTAAATCCATAATAATGTTATCAGTTAAAAAAGCACTGCATTCACTATTTGCATTGTGAGGTTACTAAAGTCTTAACTTCCAGTTTGCTAAATTCAGCTTTAAAAGTTGGTTTCATTTTTAATTAATTAATGAGATGAATGTGCAAAATTTACCAATCTGGGTATAAATAGTACATTCTCGAGAACTTTCCAGAGCATTCTGTTTCTCTCGGAAAATGTCAGACTTCTCTGAACATGCCAGGCTGATAATTTCCAGAAACAAGTTACTTCTGGAATTAGAAGCAGTCTGAGATGTTTTGAATTTAGAGTTTATGAGCAAACAAGTGTATCTGGAGGTTGCATGTCCTTGAAACATTTCAAACTGCTTCCAGTTCAAAAGATTAACTTCTGGAAACCACCAAGCCACCCACTAATGGTAAAATATGGAGGAAAATGTAACACTCTCTAGAAGCTTCCATTCACAGATGTACAAATTTTTGCATATTTAATTAAGTGCTTATTCAAATAGAAACATATGTTTTCTGTAAAATGCTAAACATGTCCTGTCTGTCCTATGTAAACCTTGTTACAAATTGAGGCTGATCTAGATGAAAGTGCAAGTGAATGTTTTGAGTGTTTTGCACACCTGAAAAAGAAAACTGGAACAGCTCTTCCCCCATCTCAAAAGCATGACAGATTGTGAATTCATAGACTTGCGGTATGACAAGGAAGGCAGTAATATAAGGTGCCTGGTATAAAACTCCTATGTAGCCATACAAGCAAGGCCAACTCGGCATTTGTCAGCTGTATTAAGAGTGCAAAATTTTATCCTCCTCAGCTAGCAGGGGAACCACAGACCCATCATATTAGGATGTGGGAGGCTGGCCTGGATTCTGATTTCTCCTTGAAGGAGCAGCTCATGTTTCAGTTGATACCAAGTGGCAGATATTGTTGCTGAAAATAGGTCCAGCGGATTGGTTGCCTAATAATTATTTCATGCTTGAGAGCATCCTTTTTCTGCAGCGGCTCTGTTTACAGTCGCCTGGAACTGGCTGGTTTTCTCTCCGAAGGCCAGGATAGGTTACGTGAGCAGCAGAGCTACAGTTTAGTGTAATGGACTCTTATACGGCTTAAGGCAACCAACTGAATTCTGAAATTGATACCCACCCCGTGGGAGGTTTTTCCAAGCATGCCACAAGGACAACCTGGGCTTGGTTTCCATCTCAGCTGCCATCTTGCAATGGAAATCTGGCCCAAAGACTTAGAAGGGAGAGAGAGAGAGAGAGAGAGAGAGAGAGGAATGGCGTTCTTGGTTGTCTGCCACCAAGGAGTGTTCCTACCTTGGCAATATTCTGGCCTCTGCATGGCTGCACATTCAGAAGGACTCCCTAGACACAGAGTAAACCAGTAAATCCCAGCAGGAAACAGGTCATTACCCCTTTTGCTTCCTCTGGCCACAAAACTGTTTACATTCTAACTTGATAGAACAGGCCATGATACAGAATATTAAGCTACACAGCTTCGCCCTTCACTCACCAGGATTTTGTGTACCGTGAGCCATTATCCTCACCTTCTTCCACCACCAGCTGAGCTGGCCAGCACTCCTCCCAGCTGGCCAAAGGAGGAAGAGCTAAAATGGCAGCTTGCCAGCACCCATTCTCACTTTTTTTTGGGGGGGGGGGGTTCTTCCCCCACAGTGGGGAACAAAAACTGTGTAAAACCCCAACTGCCTACCAATGGGGAAGCAGCACACTGTGAAGGTGAGGGTGCAGGCTACAAGGTGCAACTCTCAGTTGCTATCTGATGAGAGAAGGGGAAATTCCAGAACCAAAGAATGGGAAATCACCCACCCCACAGCTCAAGAGGAAATGGCAAAACTTTCTTTGTAGCATTTCTCTGGAAGAGCTGGTCTTGCTAGCTCAAAGTAGCAACTGTGCATAGCATTTATGGTGTGCGTTTTGTGCACTGAGGAGAACTGAATCTATCCAAGTTCACTTGTGGTTGTCGTACTCTGCAAGCTGATCCATGCTTTCCTGGGTGTAAGATGAGGCTGACTTCTGAGAAAACAGATAGTGCTTATTTATTAAGTTGATTGATTGTTTCCAATCTAGGTTGTGCAAACAAAACTCAGGAAGATCCTTGCATGGCATCAGATTAAACACTGCGTGGATGTTGTTTGTGTCTTTCTGTCCTGTTACAGACCCTCCACAGAGCTAGACAGGGATCAAGTTCCATTTTGCAGGCATGGAACACAAAACATGTATTTTCTCTCCTCTCAGAAATGCATAAAGGCTCCCTCTGTCTTTTTTAGTTCTTCAACCCTTCAATTTTCAATTTTGTTTTCGTTCTGTTTTTAACTTTGTTTTTACAATGTTCTTTTCTTGGATCATCTGGGTTTATTTGTAAACTACCCAGAGTCACGCAAGCGCAATGGGCAGCATAGAAATCGGATAAGTAGATAAATAAATAAAATAAAATGTGGAGAGGTTGAGCCAGACTTAGTCACATGTGCTATATTGGAGATGGCTTCCATTAGAATGGACTGTTGCATCTGCGGCTGCAACTGCTCAGGAGCCCACCTGCTGGTTTAGGAAGGAAAGTGCAGCACAGGTAACCAGAAGGGGTTAGTGCATCATCATGCAGGATTACAATGGCTGTAGGGACAATTTTCTGAGAAAAGGCAATATGATGTACAATGCTTTCAAAGCTGTGATTCACAATGTGTAGGAGTTGGGAAGAAAGTGCAGTGGTGTGGCCCTGCGTGCATGCACATGTAAAGCAGCCAGAAGCAGATCCCAAAGCAGGTGTGACAGCCTTGCAAAGAACAATTTGCCAAAGAGATGCTTTTGTATGCACAAGGCACTCCCCTGCAGTTCTTTTACAGGATTTGCAGAGCCCTTAAAGCAGTTACCTGATTTGGTACAAGCTTAAGGTTTGAGGTAAGCACATTAAATCCTGTAGGACAAAGAGACAAGATTTAAGGGTAGCCTAATTCTTTTATAAATAGAATAGAATAGAATAGAATAGAATACTTTATTGGCCAAGTGAGATTGGACACACAAGGAATTTGTTTTTGGTGCATATCCTCTCAGCATACATAAAAAGCTTCTAAGAATATTCCAATGTGGAATATTCATCAAGAACCATAAGATATAACACTTAATGATAGTCATAGGGTACAAATAAACAATCAAATCATACTAGGAAACATATACTTTAGGGGTTGAATCATTACAAAACATTGGGGTTGCAGCAAAGATGTCTAGAATTACTTGGATTTTGACAACTGGCCATGCTAGCTGGCACACATGGGAACTGCAGTCAAAGCCATCTTGGAAAGCACTAGGTTTCTATATGTTCCATAATATTCGTGAGAACCGCAGTTCAGTGTGCACACAAGAGCCTGTTTTAATGTAATGAGCTTGTAAGAAATGCACAAGGGCTAAACTGCTTTGCCAGATCTGATCCCAGTTAGTATGAAAACTAGACTAAAATGGGTTGCCAGACCTGGAGGGCAGGGTAAGGAAGAACACAGACTGTACTTGTGCTAAATTTCCAGCCAGCTCTATCGGTTTCTCTATCAAGAAAAATGGAATGCACTTATAAACAGGCCCTTTTCATTTCAATCACGCATTTGTGTTCTCCAAAGCCGCAACTGTTTCCAGCTTTTCTGGAATCTACAAGTCACCAGTGTCCAATTCTGAATGTGTGGCTAAAATCTTGAGAGGATTAAAAACACACTGCTCAAATGTGTTTCAGGAAAGGGCGCAGCACTAATCAAAAGGCAGCCATTTGACAGCACGCCAAGGGAAAAATCTATGCAACGCAAGCACACAATCGGCCCAAACATCCTTTTTCTCTATCCAGGGATTTTTCACAGAATTCTTCTGGCTTTCTCCATTTAGTACGAGAGAAAAAAACCCCTCACGATCCAAGTCAGAATAATTCACTTTAAACTCAACAGACTGCGTGCACCGGCACTGGTGCATGTCTGAAATCTCATAGAGGAATGATCTGGAGTATTGAGGAGGGGGGAAGTGGTACGTAATGAAAAGTGTTAAGGTGCCCATTGCTCTCCCCTCACTCACAGAGCACATTCTTGAAAATGCCCTTTTCATTTTCAAAAAAGCATCTACGTCTACCGTATAATGCGTGCTGGTGTATGAAGCCCGGTCCAATTCCTTACTACCTTTCTGAAATATGCCTTGTGGAAATGAAATGCCTTGTACTGGATTGGCTGATGTTTCATTCTAATTGCTCCAGATTGAAACATTTCAGAGGATTCCCAACCCAAAGTAACCCTGGAGGATAAGCAAAACTCTCAATTAAGGGGTAGGGATGAAGAAGGATTTGGCCTTTAAGAGCTTGGCCAGCAAAAAACAATAGCTGAAGCTTTCCACAGCAGGGAGTCGGAAGTCCAAAGATCTCAAATCTGCAGATTAAGCTACTCTTAAAGTTACAGTGCGAGAGCAGAGCTGTTCCCTTAGCCTTTTTTTTAACAGTGGGGGGCATTTCTCAATACATTGTATATTCGCTCCTTTTTGGATTTCAATCTCCATATTTTGGAAATAAACGCAATCATTCCTCACACACATGATATTCTACACATTCTAAAACCTTTCAACAGATGAAGATTTAGATAAAAATTAAAATGAGTATATATAACATCAATCTGAAACTAGGACAACAATCCAAAACAACAACAATGAAAGGGACACACAGGCTGTGCTCTCACAGCAAGCTATAGCATGCCAAATCTGATCGCCTTCACATAACATACTAAGCATGATTAGTAATCACACTGCTTGTTGTTTAGTGGCTAAGCTTTTAGCAGGAATGCAGGCCATTGGATTAGTTTGTGATGCCAGGTATTACACAAAAATAGAAAATGGGTTAATTCAGTATCTAGGCTGCAGGAACAAACTGTTTTACTGACTAGACAAAAAACATCCAGATCAGCTGATCTAAGATCAAATGAGAAAGTTATACACTTATTATTACAAGTTATTGCAGGCAATAGTTATAAACTCTCCCTTTTACAATCATGAACAGCAGTTGTATTTAATTATTAGTTCTTTGTGAATTTGTGCAATTTTCCTTGACCTTAAGAACTAGGTGACTCCTGATAATTTCTGCAACTGTTTGCTCTGCTAGTCCTTCTTTATCTGAATCAAATCTACTTGTATCATCAGAGAAATTATCTGATGAGTGGGGAAAGACTGAGAGCTAAGGGCCATTGTGCCCCAGTGTTAGACTGCTGATACATATGAATGAAATGAAATTGATGACATATATTTATCCCATTTCTGCTAACTACTCTAGCATATTATCTTCCCTTTCCTGAATTTCCTGGACTTTTAGAGTTAGCTGGGAACAAATGTAACTAACCCAGCTTTCTTACAAAATAAAAAAGCGCCAGGTTCAGCCTGATGGGGTGGACATCCATAAAACATATTTAAAAACTGGCATTAAGTACAATACACATGATTTTTCTAATCAGATGCAAACAACATGGCATTGTCCCCAAAGGATCAAAAATATAAAGATCTACTGTTTACAAATTGCACAGACTACAGCCAAGGATTTCAGGTGGTCCTTAGATTATGACCACTTGTTCAGTGATCGTTTGAACTTGCAACAAAACTGAACAAGGGGGATTTACAATAGGTCCTCAGAGCTCTGACCTCACAGTATCCCTGTGATCTTGTGATCATAATTTCCCACATTCCCTGCTAGTTTCCCACAAGCAGAATCCATGGAAAAACTGTCAGGAAATTGTGGTTACGTGAGGTCCTCATTTAACAACTTGCATAGTCTTAAGGATGGAAATCAGGACTAGTGGTCCTTAGTGATGTAGTTACATAATGTCACAACTATGTTGCTTAGCAATGTTTTGTATTAGCAATGTATACTATGTTTTCTCCATGAAACCAATCTAGTCAGCATCCTTTATAACAAGCAAAAACTAACCCCCAATGCCATTGCTATTCTGGAAATTCAACTAAATTCAGGACTTCACCAGGGCAAGACAATGAACCTACTCTACAGAACTCACCTCCTTGAAGAAAAAGAAAACAAATGTTCAAATGTCAACAGGTATCCACTCAGTGAAATGACTCCCCACAAAATTGTGAATCTATGCAATCACACACTCAGCCAAACTGAAGAGTCCATTCTGGCACAAGGCCTTTCACCCCACTAAATCCAGACAAAATGTGCAACTTGGTGTGGACCGTGAAACATTTTCTTGCTGTTGGTGGATGCTTGAGAGAAAAGGGAGTACATTCAAAACAAGAAAGAAAACACAGACACACAGCCATCCACAAAACACACTTGGAACAACATACAATTAAAGATCACACCAAATCCCAAATACATTTAAAAACAAAACACAATACTTTATTGCATGGATGTCCCCAGATGGGTGCAACACTGAGTTGGATTTCTATACTGAATACTTTTGCCAACAAGCTAAAGCCAGAATGATCAATTTAAAAAAATCCAAACAAACCTTTTTTTACACAACAATCTCAAGAGAGCAGATTAAGATGTCACCTAAGGCTTCAAGAAAATAACAATGACATCATAATCAAATAAGCTGATAAGGGAGGGGCAATTGCAATCATGAATAAGATGGGATACATCAATAAAGATGAGAAGCAATTGTCTACTATCACGTTCTTCACACGGATGCCGAGCCACTATATACCAACATTCCCCACATATGTGAACTTCGATCCATGAAGAACATCATCTGTGATGTTGAAACAGCACAGCTTGCCACTAGACTTTGAACTTATCCCGTAACTATTTCACTTTTGCACCTACCTTATAAAGCTGATGTAGCTGCAAATCACTGGCATAGTCATGGACACAGACATGGCTCCACATTAAGCCAAATTCTTTATGGTTGACTTAGAACAGGGGTGTCAAACTCGCGATGACACGTCATCATGTGACATATCACAACTTTTCCCCCTTCACTAATAAGGGGGTGAGCATGGCCAGCGGGTGACTCATCTGGCCTGCGATCCATGACTTTGACACCCCTGACTTAGAACATTGCTTCCTTCTTACCTCCTGAACATCTGTTTTATCTGAGATTCATTGATGACATTTTCATCATCTGAGTCCACAGAAATGACATGGAATCAACAAATTCCATCAAAACTTCCACCTTACCATCACTCAGGTTGGATCTACCAATCAAACGTCTATTTCCTTGATATAAAACTACACAGTGAACACAAAAACACCATTTATACAGGAAAGCTACAGATTACCAAGCATATCTGCATGCTTCCAGATTCCATCCAGATCACACCACCAAATCTATTATCTAAAGCTATGCTCTACCCTCAAACTGCATTTGTTCTAACCCACTTCACAGACATTCCTAACCGTGTTTTAAGAACTAAGCCAGGTATTCAGGAGGCTGAACTACCCACCCAGCAACATCAATAGACAAATAAATAGAGCCAGATCAATTCCCAGGCAGGACCTATTAAAAGGCAGACCACAGAAACAGAATAGTGAAATACCACCGGTTGTCATTTACTGCTCAGAGCTCAAACCACTGAAATGCAATATTAATAAGCTTCAGCCCATTCTGGACAATGACACTACATTTTCTCAGCAACTGGGTGGCATACCCATACAGCATTTGCACACAGACAACCATGCAACCTGAAGCAGATTCTGACAAGCAAAAAGAAATAGCATAATGATGCCAATTCAGGAACTAGACCTGCAACAATTCCAGATGTTTACTTTGCTCCCATGCCTTCACCAGCAAGTATTATTACAGGCCCCAATAACTGTACACATAAGAATTGAGGCACCCACATATGTACGTACTTCCTCCAAAGTGATATATTCCAGTCATGTCAATAATACCCCTCTGCTTTCTACATAGGAGAAACAGGACAAACATTGTGCAAAATAGTTACTACGCCCAAGTTTGACAATGAGATTCAAAACCAGGACAAAGTAGTATCAAGCATTTAAACCCATCAGCACACTCCATAGCAGAACTCAAAGGGGCTGCTTCAGAAAAGTGGGGTTTTAAAAGCACCACTGAGAGAGAAATTGCCAAACACATACACTTCGAAAGGTTTCAGGTAATCTCAAAAGGTCTCAAGAAACATCAAAGGCTTTTAATGCATTACAACCATCTCACACATGACCTGCATTTTTATCTTCCCTTTCCTCCATTTTTTCACCCACCTCATCTCAATGTATTTCATTCTATTTACTTGACTTCATTATTTTTACAAATAATTCAAGCTAGCAAATATATCTAACATACTTTCATCTTCCTATTTTCCCCACAATAATAATTCTACTGCGTAGGTTGGATGGAGGAAAAAAAACTGGCCCAAAGTCACTCAGCTGACTTTCATGGCTAAGGCAGGACTTGAACTGATAGACTTCTGCTTTCTAGCCTGGTACCTTACATACTAGACAAATCCCACATCTGTCTACTACTATATGCATCTGATGAATTTAGCTGTGGCTCATGAAAGCCAATGTCTTTTCATGCAATTTATTAGCTAAAAAAGATACTATGAGATTCCTGGTAAAGTGTACTGCACTCCATCCATCCAATGAAGTGAGCTATAGCTCCTGAAAGTTTATGTCATCCAATAATATTTGTGTGTCTGAAAAGATGCTACCAGATTTCTGCTTTTTGGTTGTTGTAGGCTGATACAGTTCTTCTACACAAAGGAGACTTTTTGCAAAAGAGGAATAGAAACATGTTGGAAACTTGGCATCTGCTTACCACAGTTCCTCTCCACATCCCCATCTTCTTGCCCTCAAAGGAAGGCAAAGAGAGGAGACCCAGCAAGTGATCAGGAATGTAGACAATTCCGGCCTGACTTCTTCCTTGAGGTGGCCATTTCTAACCACCGCTTCAGCTGCCTTCAGACAAAGGAATTTAAGCCAGATAAGGGAGAGATTTACGATATCTCCCCCCGACTCTGGCAGTTCCCCTC
>JAEANM010021035.1:0-11957 GCA_017656035.1 Myanophis thanlyinensis
AAAAGACCCGAACAGACCTAGACCTGCATACCTGCACCCATGAAAATCTACGAAAACAAAGATACATATACATATACATATACATATACGCACAAGACTGAAAGAAAGGACTTCCATACAAACAAAACATGAGATGGAAAACATCGAGCCTGCACAAAGGCGAACCGTTGAACAACCAATCACGACATGCAATATACAGTCAGATAGGCAGCCAATCCACATGCACGGTACTAGGCAAGTAGCAAAAAAACCACCAACTGACAAATAACGAACTTCATTCCATTTGCTCTGATGAAGGGGACGAGTGAATCCCCAAAACAAATCATGGTCCATATATATATCTGCAAGCCTGGAAAAAGGGGCTTTAAGCATCACATTAAATTGAATTAATTAAGTAGCAGCAACTTTTTTCTCCTCCAACCTTGCAGAGAAATTTATTGCGGGATTTAACATACTGCCTCAGGCTCAGTTTCAGGGCTCGTGCAGTCTAAGAAAAAGCAAATCTCTGAAATTTAAAGTCTTATTTTACTGACATGGCTTCCTTATAGGCACTCGCTCCCCCCACCACCACCCCGAAATGTTGATTTTTGTGAGCGGTGTCATGAGGAGAGAGAAAAGTTGCTAAGGGTGATCAGGAAAGAGTTGAAGAGGGTCTTCTAATGTCAGCTTAAGCAAACACGGCTTGATGAATTTTCGTTCTGCCACTCATCTCATTGACACGTTCGACCAAGCAACTGGAAATACATGACAAGAACAAGCCTTGGCTGGGATTTTAAAGCGTGCAACTTTTCAAGAACAGGTAAATCAAGATGAAAGGATGTTGGCGGACAGGTTTATGGCCTGTACTTGGCAGACAGCAAGAGCCGGCAGTCGTTCCCTAGGAATCAAGTGGAAACTAATTCCCAATCTTTACGTTCACCTCTTGGTCAATTTTCTAGGATGCTGGAACAGAACGTGCAAGATACAAGAAGAAGAAATGGATTTGTTTTTGCAGGAAGGGTCTAGATGTATCACATTCAGGGTTGTTTTAGCCTCCAGGAAACCCTGAAAGATAGTTAATTCCTATGAAGGCAGAAACAGCAATCTCACTTAGATTTATATACCGCTTCATAGGGTTTTACAGCCCTCTCTAAGCGGTTTACAGAGTCAGCACATTGCTCCTAACAACAATCGGGGTCCTCATTTTATTGACCTCAGAAGGCTGGAAGGCTGAGTCAACCCTGAGCCGGTGAGGATTGAACTGCTGGCAGTCAGCAGAATTAGCCTGCAATACTGCAGTCTAACTACTGCGCCACCACCATTCAGAACAATTTGATAAATCGGTGAAAAGAGCTAAAAATGTCAGTATGACATTTCTCAAATTAAAAAAGAAAAACTTCTGAAGAACTCAAAAGATATAGGATGGGAAATATCTGGCTAGGTTAATAGTATCACTAAAAAGTGGAGTAACGGATGAGGTGGCAGCGTGAACTTGTTGCAAAAGAAGGAGAATTCAATTTCAGACTGAATCCATTTTCTAAATCACATGATGTAATGTTTTTATTTTATGCTGTGTTAATTCCTGTAATCCACCTCCCCTATTATTTAGGACACCTCATTATAAGAAGCAATGGCAAAAGTTTGGTCAGAGAAAAAAGAGAAGTAAAGCTTTTTTCTTTAAAGACTGGAAACCTTATATGGACTTTTTGCTAAAAGATGAAGGGAAAGGCCTGATGATTTATAGATGTGAAGATTAAGAAAGATATGGATTAAATGAGGGGCTGAAGGACTCTGTATTTAATATCTCACAGGGAAGAAAGTCAGTAAAATTGTAATGTGCTTTTAAAAGTCCACTATTATGTGTATATAAGTGTGTGATTGTGTGTGAGTACACACACACATACACCACAGGGTTCCCATATATTAAAGCTTAAATCCTCACAATAGTGGGGTAATGATAAGCCAAAAAATTAATATGAACATGAAAGTCCTGCCCACCAACAAACAAACAATGGGGTAATGTGTTTTCTGAAGTTTATAAGATAATTAAATGGAATATAGCCACGGTATTAACAGAGCTGGAATGAATCTTGGAGGTCTTGGAAGTCCAACCTCCTACTTAATAAACCCTATACTATTTCAGACAACTGGTCTCCAGTCTCTTAAAAATCTCCAGTGTTGGAGCACCTACAGTTGCTAAAGGCAAGTCATTCCACTGATTAATTGTTCTAACTTTCAGATTTCTCTTTAGTTCTAGGTTGCTTCTCTCTTTCCATCCATTGCTTCTTGTTCTGCCTTCAGGTGCTTTGGAGAATGCACTGACCCCCTCTTCTTTGTGCCAGCCCCTTAGATATTGGAAGACTGCTATCACGTCATTCCTAATCCTTATTTTCTTTAAACTAGACATACCCAATTCCTGCAACCATTCCTCATATGTTTTAGCCTCCAGTCCCCTAATCATCATTGTTGCTCTTCTCTACACTCTTTCTAGAGTATCAACATCTTTTTTTATGTTGTGATGACCAAAACCGGATGCAAAATTCCAAGTGTGATCTTTACCAAGACATTATAAAATAGTTCTAACACTTCATATTATCTTGATTCTGTTAATGCCGCCTAGAACTGGGTTGTAGGGTGACCAACCGTCCTCTTTTGCCCAGACATGTCCTCTTTTTACGTCCAGTCCGAGGCGTCTGGGTGGGTTTTATAAATTTTATAAATTTACCCGGACGCCCCGGACTGGACGTAAAAGTGGAGATGTCATGTCCAGGCAAATGGGGAAAAAAGCGGCTCCAGCAAGAGGGAACAAGCTTGTTGCTTCTCAGTCTAGCCATGGCGCTGAGTCTGGATTTGCAGTCGATTTCCAGGCAAAGGGAAGCCAACCCCCCACTGCCACTGCCGCCGCCACCCCACCACCACCGCAACCCGTCCTCTTTTTTGAATATCAAATATGGTCACCCTACTGTGTTGGCTGTTTTTTGGCAGCGGCAGCACACTGCTGGCTCATATTTAAGTCATCGTCCACTAGGATTTCAAGATCCTTCTCGCAATTAATATTGTTAATAACCTTTTCTATGTCTGAACATTTGGTTTTTCTTCCCTGAATGTACTGTAGAACCTTACTTTTCTCACCACTGAATTTCATTTGGTTAGCTAGGGCCCAGTATTCAAGTCTGTCAAGATCTTTCTGTATCTTGAGCCTATTCTCTGGAGTCCTGGCCATTCCTGCCAGCTCGGTGTCATCTACAAATTTCCCTTCTTTCCCTTCATCTAAATCAGGGGTGGGCAATTGTGACTCTTTTATGACTTGTGGACTTCAAATCCCAGAATCCCTGGGCTAGGCAACCTAAATAAAATGGAGGAAACATTGTGAGATGTAAGTGTAAGGAACTCTTTTCAAATGTTTCCTCCATTTTATTTAGGTTGCCTTGCCCAAGGATTCTGGGATTTGAAGTCCACAGGTCATAAAAGAGCCACAATTGCCCACCCCTGATTTAAATAATTGATGAAGATGTTGAAGAGTACTGAGCCTATGACAGAACTTTGCGGTAGCCCACTGCATATTTCCCTCCATGCCTTAATGTCTGCAAACCTGGAGTTGCTCTACTACAAATGCATTACTCAATTCAATAATCAAAACAGAAGGTTCAGTTGTTCTTAGATTTGCCACCATATAGAAAAGTCTATGGAATTAATACAAATCCTTCCAAATAAGCCAGTGATAGAATTCACATTTTTTACTACCGGTTCTGTGGGCGTGGCTGGGGGGGGTCATGTGACTGAATGGGCAGTTTCTGTAAGCAGGGCAATAAAGATTAGCCTAGAAACAACACCAGAATGTTTTTTTTTCCTACCTTCCTTACAGGATTAACCCTGTAAAGTGGAAAAACACAAAAGGAGATTTCTTCTAACAACCAGTTCTCCCAACTGCTTAGAAAATTTACTACTGGTTTTAGCGAACCTGCTAGAATCTGCTGAATTTCACCTCTGAAACAAGCCATGTAGAATGTGGGCTGTTTCTGGAATTCTTCAAGCTCACCTAACTAGGGAGTCCTGGTGGTCTCAGGCCCTTGACAAGCTAATTTTGGCAACTGGAAAGTACGCTAAACTTCACTAAGTTTGTATTGTTATCCCCTCCCAAATTAGGAGTAAGTCAAGGGAACAACTTAAAAGCAAAACACCAAGTGAGAATATAAAACCGAGGTGTCTGGCTGACCTGAAAACGACCTAGGTCAGCCGTAGTCATTCAAAACAGTACTCTGCAAGAGCCTTAGCATTTGGTGTGTCAGATTACACTGCATAACCAGGATGGGATGGGCCTGTGGAAAAGTATGTGAAGATTAATGTCCTGGATACTGTTGCAAACAACCTTGGCTCAACATTCACACCCAATTCAATTCCTTTTAATTTGATATTTATGTGCCTGTGGATATACTATATCCTGCCCTCATCAAGCATTGCAACAGGTGCAATTTGCCCCAAATTAATCCTGTGTGCATCCAACTGAGTTCAGAGATTTAAGCATGAGATTTAAGCTCTCTGAGCAAAATCAGGATCGACCCCATGGAACAGCGCCCTAAAGTTTAGAGAATAGCATATGCTTTATATGCAGAGGGCTCTATGATGACCTGTTCTGGTATTTCACATTCAAACAATCTCAGGAAGGAAAACTGAGAAAGAATTCAGCTCCCAAGGTTTTGGAGAGCTACACCACCATCTGGGGTGGGTAAGGCCTGTTCCACAATCTTTATTTGGCAAGGCTTATGTCGCACATTCAGAATGTGTGTATTTATCTCTTGTTACACCTTGTCTTACTTTTCAAACCACATAGCGAGTCCACAGTTTCAGATAAACAGATACCAAGGAAGGTGTCCGATACCATGTGGATCGCCATGGATACCACCGTGTTCACCCCGAGCAAAATAGTGAGGAAATTAAAAAAAACACCTGCTGATGTAAATCCCAAAGCATGCATACATTTAATCATGATTTTAAGAAATTAGAAGGAAGTGTACTAGGTCCTGTTTCAGTCTGGAACTACTACTTGCAATTTCTGAGATGAGGAAAACCTCTCTTGCCATGCATTATAGTTATTTCCCGTTTCCTGTTTCCCAGATACATTCCTTAAGAAAACGATGTGTTATTTTACTTTACTTACAATACTGATAGCCCTCGACTTACAAACATGACTGAGCCCTAAATCTAGGTTGCTGGGCGAGACATTTGTTAAGTCAGTTTCACCTCATTTTACAACATTTTTTGCCACACTTATTTTTATTTATTTATTTATTTTTCAGAACTTCTATACTGTCCCCTCTCCCGAAGGACTCGGGGCGGTGTACAGCCGTTTAAAAGGACACAAAAAATCACAGTTAAAACACAATTAAAATTAGATTAGTGACCACCAATTAAAACCTGATTATGAATTTTAAAATTTAAAAATTTGAGACAATTAAAATTACAGATTTAAAACTAATTAAAACTAATTAAAATCCCCAACCAAAAGTACTAGGCCAGACTGGCTTGTTGGAACAGAAAGGTTTTTAATGCACGCCAGACGGTCCATAGGTCCGTGATTGTCCGGATCTCCAGGGGCAGTTCGTTCCAGAGGGAGGGTGCCCCCACAGAGAAGGCTCGAGCCCTTGGGGCTGCCAGACGACATTGTCCAGACAATGGAACCCCAAGGAGACCCACCCTGCACAGGTCGGCGGGAGGCTGACGGTGGCAACAGGCGGTCCCGCAAGTACCCGGGTCCCAAGCCATGAAGCACTTTAAAGGTGAGAACCAACACCTTGAATCGCACCTGGAAGGACACAGGGAGCCAGTGCAGCTCACGCAGGAGAGGTGTAATGTGGGAGCTCCGAGGAGTCCCCAGGATCACCCGCGTGGCCGCACTCTGCACCAACTGCAGCCTCCAGATGCTCTTCAACACTTGTTAAGTGGATCACTGCAGTTGTTAAGTTAGTAACGGGGTGGTTAGGGGAATTATGCTTCCCCATTGACTCTGTTTGTTAGAAGGTTGCAAAAGGTGATCACAAGACCTCAGGACACTACAACCGTCATAAATATGAACCAGTTGCCAAGCATTCCAATTTTGATCACTGACCATGGGGAGGCTTACAATGGTCCTAAATGTGAAAAATGGTCATAAGTCACTTTTTGCAGTGCCACTGTAACTTTGAACAATCACTAAATGAATGTAAATCAAGGACCACCTGCATATATTTCACTTAATGATTCACAAAAGAACTCCAGAGCGATTATACCAATCAGGTTGATATAGTTTGTCAATAATTTAGTTTTGAGGGTTCATAAACACTACACCAGGAGGGTCAAACTCAATTTCGTTGAGGGCCACATCAGGGTTGTGTTTGACCTCGGAGGGCCGTGTGTGTGGCCGGGGACATGCCCAGGATGGACATGGCCAGCTCGACATCACTAATCTGTTTCTGGCTGCTACGGCCTCCTGCAGCCCTCTGCCAGTGAAAACTGAGCTCAGGGATGTCGTACGTGGCCTAGCCAGGCTTCGTTTTCACTGGCAGAGAGCTGCAGGAGGCTGTTGCGGCTGAAAATGGAGGCTGGGTAGGTCGCATGTGGCCTCCCCTTACTCTATTTTCATTGGCAGAGAGCTGCAGGAGGCCATCTCACTAGAAAACGGAGCCTGGGTGGGCCGGGCCTGGCCCTCCCGAGCTCCGTTTTTGCTGGTGGAAGCACTGCGGGCAGATTCTTTGCTGTTTCCAGGGCAGGCCTGTGGGCTAGATCTAAGCACCCCACAGGCCGGATCTGGTCCCTGGGCCTTGAGTTTCACACCCCTGCACTACAGCAACCTTCTTCAATTTGAGGTGGAGATACATCAGGATATCACTGGCATAATTCCCATCCAAAAAGACTAAATATATGCCCCAGTCAATTTTTGGGGGGAACAAAGCAAACTTAAACTCTCAGCATATAGAAAGAATGAAGATATATGCATTTTACTGCTGATATTTGAGACTCACCCTGCTGATAGGAAACACCACAAATATCCCTTGAGTAAGAAAGCAAATTTTGCCTACAGAAGATGCAGACCCTTTCCTTCCCTTCTTTCCTTGCCCCTTGGCTGACATTGAAGCTAGAGTCAATTTCTCAGCTGTCTGGACTGGATTCATGGAACCATCAGAAAGTTTGCTTGTCAGATCAGGTGCCTTCTCAGCACCATCTTCTCTCATTTGGCTCCGCCACCCCCATTTATTCAAGATTATCTAGACATTGTTCAGAACCTCCCCATGTTTTGCTTCCCTCCCTATCTCCCAGTCAGGTCCTCTTTGCCAGTGGAATTGCTTTACAACCATTTTTCTTTATCCCAAAGAACTTGCAAGAGGTTACATAATTGCTTGGCTCCCAGGATTTTTTGGATGGACACCATGTCTGATAAGCTCGAATTAATTCCAAAATGTATAATGACTTTATGCGTTGCTTAGGGATTATTTTAGGATAAAGCAGTTTGTAAAGGGTTGAAAATAAACTACACATCAGTATAAAATGACCTTTAATAGGCAAGTTGTCCTTTATTCTTTTTTTTTTTTAAACTGACAATTTCATTTCACCCCTTAACTATCAGTTAGTTAGCTCATTGACACAGATAGAGAAATCTGTGCGCCTTTTCTGGCCAGGCTAGCTAAGGTCTGTTGTGAGTAGCCATTCAGCAGCTTTCTAAAGGGCACAGCTTTCCACTAAATATATTATAATTAATGGCCTATTCTTACTTAGTCTACATACTGTATCTTACTTATTCTACCTCCTTTCCAATCCAAAGATGAACAATGAAGGAGGACGAAAAGGATGGGGACTGATGAAAATATTTAAGGACCAGTCACATCCTGGACATAAATTGTTTCAACTCTTACCCTCAAAACGACGCTATAGAGCATTGCACACCAGAACAACTAGACACAAGAACAGTTTTTTCCCAAACACCATCACTCTGTTGAACAAATAATTCCCACAACCCTGTCAAACTATTTACTAAGACTGTATTACTATTCTTCTTCTCATCGTTCCTATTATCTATCTCCTCCCACTTACGACTATAACTTTGTTGCTTGTATCTTTATGATTTATATTGTTTATTGTTTCCTAGTATGATTTGATTGCTTATTTAGTACCCTATGACTATCACTAAGTGATTCTTGATGAATGTATTTTTCTTTTTATGTACACTGAGAGCATATGCACCGAAGACAAATTCCTTGTGTGTCCAATCACACTTGGCCAATAAAGGATTCTATTCTATTTTATCTGTTGAGACCACTCAGAAATGCAACTGGCTGAGAACAGAGTGGCCTGGATATACCATAATACACTCATTTAACACTGATGTTTAGTCAGCAGCACCATTTACCAGTAGGCTGCTGGTTATTATCAGATAGAAAGCACTTCATATTCTGTCTGAATTATTTCATGATATGCACTGTTCTGAATTGTGATGGAGTCAAGTGACTATAAATGAATGACTGTCCAGTTGTATCCAATTCTAGGGGGCAATGCCCATCTCCGTTTCTTAGTCAAGGGAGCCAGCATTATCCCAAGACATTTTTGTGGTCATGTGGCCAGCATGACTATATGCCAAGGCACACGGTATGCTGTTACCTTCCTACCGAAATGCTACCCATTAATCTACTTGCATTTGCATGCTTTCGAACTTCTAGATGGAGAAGAGCTGGGGCCAGTAACAGAAGCTCACCCCATCCCACAGCATTCGGGTCTCAAACCTGGGCTGCCTGCTTTCCAGCCAGCAAGCCCAGCATCTCCGCCGCTCAGCCATCGTGCCCCACTTGGTTATAAATGTAATAAATAAAAAATAAATGATAAAATACCCTACCATTAGAACTCAAAATCTCTGACTCAGTGAATGTTCAGGATCGGCTCTACTGATGAGCAATGTGAATTTCAGGAATTGTAGTAATAAGGATTCATTATTGAACTTCTTTATTAATTTACTTGAATTGCCAATGTGGGGGAGATAATGCAGTGAGAATGTATCATTATGTATAAACACAAAACATGGCAAAATAATTTGGCTGGTTCTAAATTCCTTGCTGGGAAGGGAGCATAATTTGTCTTGCTTTTAATTTTCCTATGGTCATTGTTCAACCCCCATCCCTCAACTCAGACTTCCTATTTTCAAAGATATTTTGGCAGACGAGGCAGAAAAATCCCACAAGTACCACCCTCAGAAATAAAAGTGCGACAATAGAAATGCAAAAATTCAAAAAATTTAACAGCTAGCACTTGGCACCATTTAGCCAATCTTTATCATGCCAAATGGAAGAACTGGACAGTTATATTCTCAAGCCAAGATGATATTGGCACCGCCTTATGTCCTCAACTTATGACCACAACTGAATCCAAATTTCTGTTTGCTAAGTGAGACAGTTGTAAAGTGAGGTTTTGCCCCATTTTACGACCTTTCTTGCAACAGTGAGTAAGTGAATCACTTCAGTTAGTAACACAGCTGTGAAGGGAATCTGGTTTCCCCATTCCTCCTCTCTTATTCCTCCTCCTCCAGGTCTTGGAAGAGAATGGAAATCCTAGCTAAGATGTTTGTTTCCTCCTTTCCCACTTTAGCCAGCACTAGTTACTGCAGGGTGGTCAAAAAAGGTCAAGATCTTGACTGTTTGCTCCTTGGTGGTTGACCCTAAATGGTGAAAGCTTCCCACCAAGGTGTCTCCATTGTGAATTCGGATGCTGATTGTTCTACCTGGTGTCCTTGCAGGTAGTTCTTGACTTACGGCCACAATTGATCTACAATTTCTGTCACTAAGTGAGACATATGCCCTAGCTCTTGTTGAGACAAATGGTCATAAATCAGCTTTTTGATCCACAGTTTCTGTCACTAAGTGAGATGTATGCCTTATCTCTTGTTGAGACAAATGATCATAAGTCACCTTTTTTCAAAGTTCCCAGGAGATTGCAACTGTCATAAAGTGGAACCAGTTGCCAAGCATCCAAATTTTGATCATGTGACCATGGGGATGCTGCAATGGACATAGGTATGAAAAAGGGTCATAAGTCACTTTTTTCAGTGCCCTTGTAAGTTCAAACAGTCACCAAACAAATGACTACAAGTTGAAAACTACCTGTATTGCTTAGCAGAATTGAAAATTCAAATTCAAATTTTGTCACATATACAGTCATACACAGTATGGTGTGTAGTGAAATGCTTAGGTGATTGTCCTTGATCTTAGGATTTAGGAAAGCAAGGAGAGTAGACACTAGAAAGTATGGAGAGTAGGTTGGAAGTGAATGCTTGGGTAGAGAGGGGAAGGAGTACAGATAATACAATGTCAAAATACAATGTCCGTTATTTGGCAGCAATGTCCATTCATGTGCAATGGTCAAAGGGATGTTTATGGCTGTTTTAGCCCTGTGTGTTGTCCTGATTTAAAGACCAAACTGCTTGTGGGAAGAAGCTTCTTCTCAGTCTTTCTGTGTTGGCTTTCAGGGAGCAGAAATGCTTTCCTGACCGCATCATGGAGAATAGTCCATTGTTGGGATGGCTGTGGTCTTTTACTACCTCTGTGGCTGTGGACCGACATCACTTATTGTAGATGGCATGCAATTCAGAGAGCTTGGTATGGATAATGCACTCCGTTGAACACACCACCCTCTGTAGGACTCGTCTGTCCTGCATGGTGCTGTTCTCAAACCAGGTTGTGATGTTTCCCATCAGGATGCTGTCTATGGTGCAGGAGTAGAAGTTCCTGAGTACTCTGGAGGCAATTTAAAATCTCTCAAATGTTTGAGGTGATAGAGACGTTGCCGAGCCTTTTTCACTGTGGTGTTGATATACCAGGACCATGACAGGTTCTGTGTGATCTGGACTCTGAAATATCTAAAGCTATCCATTCTCTCTAGTGGGCTCCCATTGATGATAGGGGTCTGATAGTTCCTCTCCTTTTTTGTGCTGAAGTCCACTATCCTTTGTCTTGCTGACGTTGAGGTGAAGGTTGTTCTTCTGGCACCATTTCTCCAGGTTCTCAATCTCTTTCAGATAAGCCATCTCATTGTTTCAGAGATCAGGCCCACCAGAACGGTGTTGTCAACAAACTTGATGATAGTGGTGGAGTCAGTAGTGGCCATACAGTCATGGGTGTATAATGAGTACAGTAGGGGCCTCAGAACACAACCCTGGGGAGCACCAGTGCTGAGGATGAGTGAGGTTGAGATTTGTCCACCCATCCTCACAGCCTGTTGTCTTCCAGTCAGGAAATTGGAGATCCATCAGCATAGAGGTGGACTGAGTCTCAGGTGCTCCAGCTTGATGTTGAGTGTGGAAGGGATTATGGTGTTAAACACTGAGCTGTAATCAACAAAGAGCAATTTAACATAGTTCCCCTTTCCGGTGTCTGGATGGGTGAGTGATGTGTGGAGGAGATGAGAGATGGCATCATCGGTTGAGCAATGACGACAAAAAAAATCATTTGAAGATTTTTTTTCTTGTTCTTTTTAAACTAGGAGGTTCAGGAGAAGTCCATTTTGTTGATATAAAAAAAGTTCAGATTAATGTGAAGTTAAAAATGTCTTGGCAGAAGCTCTCACCACTCCCTAATGCTATTTAGTTTGTTATAGCTCCTGGGGAAAATCCTTTCTAATTTGAGACTTGTCATAAGTACTGACAAGGAGGATTATCTAGAATAATCATTTTTTTTAAAAAAGGATGTGTAAACTGATCTCTAAAGCATATTCGCATCCGGCCTATGTAGCAGTCATGGTATAGTTAACCTTCACATAATACGTAAGGAAGAAGAGACTAAATTAAGGAGACTAAATATGGGGTGTCATACTACCACAGTATTTGTTTTATTTATATATATAGTATATAAATATACTGTAGCCTAGAGTTTAATCCAACTGCCTACAATGCAGGCAACCCAGGTTCAAATCCCATAAGGGTATGACCAGCTGATGAGAGCAAATAAGCTTGAAATAGATCTATA